>JAJMDJ010000214.1:0-91912 GCA_030573495.1 Hanseniaspora nectarophila
GTTTGAATGATGACAAGTATGTCGACTGTTTAGGTAAATTCTTGGATTTATTCAACTTCAGTGGTTTAACCATGGCCAAGATCTATACACTTTTGATTGATTCAGGCATTTTGGAAAACAGCTCATTCTTTGCAAATGTTATATTCATTAAAGGTTTGAAGCAATTCTTAATCAATACTGCCAATAAAAACCATAATGACATTAAAAGTAACATTGTTGATAAGTTTGCAAAGCCAGAAAGTAAGTTTTTAAACCAATTATGTGAAAACTTATTACTACCAAACAGAAACATAAGAGTAGAATCTTTCTTTTTGATTCAATCTTTATCTTTGATATCTGATAAGAAACTACAAGTTCACGAAGCTTTGAATACTTTGTGTTTGATTGAAGATATTCCACATGACTTAAACAGTGCTAGAGATATCCAAATGAGACTAAGAAATATGGTTGTTGAATATACCAAAGACACTACAGACAGCTTTTCCAATAGAGTTTGTTTCAACTACATGTTTGGTTTGATAACTATTAGATTCTCTCCAATCTTTGATACAATAATAGATTGTTTGGGTAAGCTTTATTACAAAGATGAGAAAATGGTATTTGATTTGTGTATGAAATTTTTAACTATTGCTGAAGACCAAAATGAAAACTTGAAGTTTGTTTACAACTACGAGGATTACACCAGTTTAGGAAAACCAGAATGGTGGTGTGTTAAGACTTCAAGATTGAATGATATGTTGAGAAGATTCAACAAGTTATCTGATGGCTACAATGTTGACAATAACAACTACAACACCACATTTGTTATCAACATGAAAATCGGTGATGGTATGGTAAAGGCAATTGAATATCCATTAATGCTAAGACAACAAATATTAAAGGCATTGACTACCTTCCCTCACTTAGCTGAAAGATTCTACAAACAATTAGTTCCATTCTTCTTGAGAGACGATGAAGAAACAGATTTAGAAGTTTATGGAGATGACAAAAAAGAACTAAGAGAAGACATTGAAGCTGCAAGCAAGTACACCAAAAAGTGGGCTGATTCTGATAAAAACTTGTTATTAAAGTTGTTTGGACAATTCACTAATATTGTCAGTTTCCAAAACCAAGATTTGATCTATGATAGATTTTTGACTTTGCTGACTAACAGATCTACTGATGTTCAAAAGCTAGCTTTGGCTGGTATCTTTGCTTACAAGAACAAAAAAATCAACAAGTACAAAGACAACTTAAACAACTTATTGAATGATGTTCTTTTCAAAGATGAAATTTCTAACATTCTATCTGAAGATGAAGATACCAAATTGTTAGAAGATGCTGATAAAGCTGAGGTTATTCCATTGGTTTTAAGAATCATGTTTGGTAGAGTTCAAACCCCAAACACTAATGGTTTAAAGAAGTCCAGAAAAGGTTCTGTTATTTCATACTTACCAAACTTTTCTGAAGACGATATCATAATGTTCTTAGGTATTGGTACCCATAGATTGAATTATGACTATTTCTTTGAAAACGGATGTGTTTTGGACTCTAAGAAGTCAACTCCAAATTTGTTAAGAAGAATTTCTGGTTTCTTAAATGTTGTTAATTCCTTGTTTGCTGTTTTAGGGTCCAAGTTCCCAAGTGCTATTGAATCCTTAATCAACCCATTGATTTACAGTTGTGCAGTTAGTTATGATGTTGTCCAATCAGGAATAACAGATGATAACATTGATAAAAGTGCTGGTACTGTTAGACAACAATCCTTGAAGGCATTTAACAATATCTTTGAATACTATGGTGGCCAAATTGACTGGACTCCGTACCATGAAAACTTCCAAAATGTTGTTATTAAGCCAAGATTAGTAAAGTTTGATGAAGAAAATCTACAACAACCTTCTTCTATTTTGAAGATTATTGCTTACTGGTCTAATGACATCAAGTTATATGATTTCTTATACTACAACAATTTTGCCAATGCCAAAGCTTTGATGCTGACCTTGATAAATAACAATGTTAAGGAAAGTGTTGTTGGTGTTATATTGAAATTTGTCAAGAACTTGATTTCCAATGTTGACAACTCAGAACTATATGCTGAAATGGTTGCCTTAGTAGTATCCAATTCTTTATCCAAGCTTCCTCTTCTATTCACTATGGAAATGTCTCCTGAAACTTCTAACACTGCTGTTGAGTTATTATTGAACATTGAAAAGCTTGGATTTATTGAAAACACAGAAACTAAGGTTTTGATTATTGATTCATTGACAAATGCTTTAGATTTCAATAATAAGAAGATTAGTCAAAACAACATATCTAAAGTACTAGTTATTTTAGGTTCTTTGATTCAAAACTTTGAAGGTTTAGAATTTGAAACAATCAAAGGACTTTACAAGCAACTTTCTGTTTTATTAAGATATTCTGTTGAAAAGGAAATAAGACAATCTTTGAGCGACTGTTTCATGAGAATTGGTGAAAAGATCGATAACCTAATGGAAGTTTGTCAAATCATCGGCGATGTTAATAGCTTTACACTTTCTAGACAATCATCATATGATTTCGATAAGAGATTAGAAGGTTTCAGAAAGATTTTTGCTGAAGACAAGTTTTTGTCTTTCACTGAGGATGAATGGTTACCTTTAATCCAAACATGTATGTACTTCATAAATGACCCAGAAGAGTATGTTATGAGAACAAATGGTAAGAAGGTTATTAACTCCTATACTGATTATTTGAATAAGCAAGAAGAAAATTTGGAAGCTTTAGACATTATGAAGAGTATCATCTTGCCAAATTTGCAAAAAGGTTTGAGAAAGAAGAATGATGAAATTAAGAACGAGTACATTGATCTTTTGTCTTACATTGTTTCCAACTCTACCACATTCACTGGCTTGTCCGACATGCGTGTTTTGCTAAATGAAAATGATCCTGAAGCTGATTTCTTCAATAACATCAACCACATTCAATTACATAGAAGATCTCGTGCCATGAGAAGATTGACAGAAGAACTATGCTCCAATCTTCAAGACAATTCTGTTGCTCATTACTTAATCCCAATGATTGAGAACTACGTCTTTGTTGAAGAAGAAAAATACAGAACATTGTGTAATGATTCTATCCAAGCCATTGGTATTTTGTCCAATTACTTAGCTTGGAGTCAATATAAAGCTCTTTTCAGAAGATACAAGGCTATGATAAAAAACGACTTCAAAAACTTGAAGGAATTGATTGTATTACTGGTCAGATTATCCAACTCTTTCAGACAATCTATGTTGAAAGCCAGAGGAGAAAATGTTGATTTACCAAGTTTCACCAAGTTACCAAAGAACTTGAGTGATCCAGAAAAGTTCATCAAGGGTGAAATATACCCAGAATTTACCAAGATTTTGAATCACAGAGATGATGAGACTATTGTCGCCAGAATTCCATTGAGTGAAGTTTTAGTCAATTGTATTTTAGGTTTGGACTCCCAAGATGTTTCAAGTTATTTACCTGGTTCTTTGACCAGTGTTTGTCAAGTATTAAGAAGTAAGGCTGAAGAATTAAGAGATGCTGTTAGAAAGAATCTATCCAAGATTTGTTTGATTTTAGGTACTGACTACTTGCAATTTATTCTGAAGGAACTGAAAGGTGCCTTAACTAGAGGTTCTCAAATTCATGTTCTGAGTTTCACTGTTCACCATGTCTTAACAGTTATGGATTCTTCGTTCAAAGTAGGTGATTTGGATTCAAGTATTAAAATATTAATGGATGTTATTATGGAAGATACATTTGGTTCAGCTGGTCAAGAAAAAGATGCCGATGGTTATCAATCCAAGACCAAGGAAGTCAAGCACAACAAGAGTTTCGATACTGCTGAAATTGTATCTAGTTACATTGGTATCAAGTACTTCAGTATTCTATTGAAGCCTATTAAGGCTATGTTGTTGGAAAGACTACCAAACAAGGTTCAAAACAAATTGAAGGAAATGATTAGAAGAATTTCATTAGGTATTACTAAAAACCCTGAAAGTTCCACCACAAACTTCTTGAAGTTATGTCATGAAATTTACACCGAGTCCTTAGACGAAAGTGTATTCCAAAGAAGAAAGAGAAAAGTTCTTACTGAACAAGAGGAACATTTCATTGTTAACTTGAATGCCAAGTCCACTCATATTGAAGTTGAAAACTCTTTGTACACCAGCTTTTTGCAAAAGATCTCTATTGATTTATTAAGATCTGCTATAGTCAAAAACGAAAACTTGATGAAGGTTGAATACTTGGAATCTTTCATTCCTATTTTGAAGAAGTTGCTGTTTGCTGATGACGAAATGGTTGTTATCAGTACACTGAGAGTATTGATCATATTCAGTAAGTTAGAATTTTCCAAAGACAGTGAGCCTATTTTCAAGAACTGTTGTAGAAAGGCCTTTAATATTATCAAAGATTCACCAACAACTGCTTCTGATATTTGTCAATTTTCTTTGAAATTCTTATCTGTTATTTTGAGAAACAAACCAAATGTTGAAATCAAAAATTCAGCTTTGAGTTTCATTTTAACTAAGCTTCTACCTGATTTCAATGAACCTACTAGACAAGGGTTGGCTTTCAACTTCTTGAAGAGTTTGGTTATGAAACATTGTATGATTCCAGAATTATATGACATTGTTGATAGTATCAGTATTACTATGGTTGCCAATCATTCTAAAGAAATCAGAGATGTATCTAGATCTGTTTATTACCAATTCTTGGTTGAATACGATCACAGTAATGCTTTGTTAGAAAAGAAATTCAAGTTTTTGATTAATAACCTGCAATACCCATCTCCAGATGGTAGATTGTCTGTTTTGGAGTTGGTTCAAATGATCATCAAAAAGTCTTCACCAGAATTGATGTTGAAGCTTTCATCTTCTTTGTTTGTCGCCTTAGCCAATGTTGCTTGTAATGACGACGATGCTCATTGTAAAGAAGTTGCATTTGACTTATTAGGTAAGTTATTGAAGAGATTAACATCTGAAAATACTGCCACTATTGAAAACTACATTTTAACATGGATGAAGCAAAGCAACAATGAATTATTCACTAATCTTGGTTTGAGAATGTACAAGGTATATGTGATGAATATTGGATTTAACACAAACCAAGATTTAGATACTTTGGCTTTCAACTTAATCAAGAAGATTATAATTGATTCTAAGAAGCAATATGATCAATTAGAAGACTTTGAAGATGATGAAGAGATTTCATGGCAGTTGCTATACACTGTTATGAACTTGATGACCAGTATGTTAACTGAAACTAATGGTAAGGTTCAAATAACCGATATGTGCAAGGATGAATTTGTTTATATTTGGAGAGAGTGTATTCCAACAATGATTTTGTATCCACATCCATGGATCAGATTGTATGCCAGTAAGTTGAGTATGATTGCTATTGAAAACAGTGAAGTTTTGGACCTAACTAACTACAGTATTCAAACAATTTCTTTCAAATTGTTTAGACAATTAAGTGCTCCTTACATTTCTGAAGAGTTGGCACAGTCATCTTTGAAGTTATTAGTTAAGATAATCATGAGATGGAACAAAACCAACCAAGAATACATCCAACCAGAAAATGTTTCTGAAGAGGAGAAATCAAAGAGTTTGAGAAACTCTGAAGAAAATGTTGAATCTGAAGATTTGTCAACATCCACTACTAAGTTCCACACTTGGTTAGACTTTGTCATTTCCAAAGCTACATACATGTTGAGAAACGAAAACTTGACATCCAAGGAAAGTCATGTTGGTAAAAGAACCATGATCCAATTGTTAGCCTTGATCTCCCAAATATTGACAGCTGATCAATTGAATGAAAACAAGGATATTGTACCAAAGATTATCATGCCTTTGTATGTTATCATGGAAAAAGATGGCTACCACTTACACGAAGATGTTGATATGAAGAACTTGGAAGAAATTCAAAGTGCTGCCAAGGATTGTATGCAAATTTTAGAAGATAAGTTAGGAGTTAATGAATACAGTGTTTATTATGCAAGAGTCAACAAGACTATTGTAGAAAGAAGACAAGAAAGAAAGGCTAAGAGATCCAGATTAGAAATTACAAACCCACAATTAGCTAGTACAAAGAAGTTGAAGAAACACAAGAAATCCAATGAAAACAGAAAAGTTACCAAGGATTCAAGTGGATACTATTCAAGAAATAGATCATAATTTATTGTATATACAAATTTTTAAAAACCGAAGTTGAAGATTTTTTTTTTTTTTGAAAGAAATAATCCCAAGAGTTGTTTTTTTTTTAGAAGGAATACTAACAAAGGTGGAAAAAAAACGCATATATTTAAAAGCCTTTACATTGTTCAAAGCTCATATGAAACACAACGAGATAACTCAATGAGTAAGAAAATTATTCATCTAGACCTAGAGTTAATGCTGAACTATTTATAAATTCAGCAGCCTTAAACCTTTCCTTCTAAACGAGGCGATTGTCTTGGCAAACAACTGTCCAAAATATTAATTTCGACATTTTTCAAGGGGAAAAGAGATAAAAAAATATTCATAATACGTAATATATTCCCCCTAAATAAATACTTATTAAGATTTTTGTCAAGGTTTATTTTTTTTTAAAACGTATCTGTCCCCTAAAAAAAGAAATTAAACCAGAATGTGATCTCATCTCAGTCATCGTAAGAGTAAAAAAAAAAATTTTTTTTTACACTGTTCTATATATAAAGCTTTGAATATAAGTATTTCATTCTTTTTAATTAATTAAATCAAAAAAGGAAAAAAGAAAAAACCATTCCAAATAAATAAACAAATAATAAGTAACTACAAAAAATGGCAGGCTCAGGTAATGAAAGTTCCTCAACTTCCGCTTTCATTTCGTCATTAATCTTTAATTTGATTATTTTTACTATTTTCATTATATTATTCATACAATTAAGACCTAAAAATAAAAGAGTTTATCAACCAAGAACTCTTACGGACATCAAGACAATGAAACCGTATGAGAAATTGAGTGATTCTGATTTCGAGTCAGACACAAAATCCGCAACCTCATTATTTTCTTGGGTTCCACTTTTAATCTCCAAGCCTCACTCTTTCTTGATCCAACATTGTTCCCTTGATGGTTATTTCTTTTTGAGATACATTGCTTTAACCTTTTTCATCTCATTATTAGGTTGTTTCATTATATTGCCTATTTTGCTCCCTGTCAATGCCACCAATGGTTGGAACTTAAAAGGATTCTCATTATTGAGTATGTCTAATGTAAAAAACCACAAAAGATTTTATGCTCACATTTTCTTATCTTGGATTTTCTTTGGATTGATTTTATGGTGTATTTACAGAGAATTGTACTACTACATTACTATGAGACATGCAGTACAATTATCTCCTTTGATGCAATCCCAAATTTCTTCTAAAACAGTTATTTTAACTGACTGCGATGCTTCGATGATTGATGGTGATTTAATTAAAAGAGAATTCGACAACGTTGAAAAAGTCACCGTTGGTAAGGATTTCACTGAATTGGAAAAGAATTGTCAAGAAAGAGACAAGATTTCCATGAAGTTGGAAAACTTATTAAACAAGCAAATCAACAAATCTGTTTCTAAGGTTGCCAAGTGGGGTAAGAAGGGTAAGTCTGCCGAAGAAGGATTGGAAGGTAAACCTTCTCAAGATTTCCAATCTTATACCGGTAAAAGACCTAGCCATAAATTAAAGCCTAAATGGTACAACAAGATACCTTTAGTTGGTGGTGGTGAAAAAACTGATTCTATTGATTTCTACTTAAAGAGAATCGATGAGTTAAACAAGGAAATTTCTTATCAACAAGAAAACTGGAAAAACGAATTTGAAGACATGGGCTCTTTGTTCATCCAATTCAAAACTCAATATGATGCTCAAAAATGTTACCAAAGTATCGATTTATTAGTTGAAAAGTCCGCCTTTGGATCCAAGTTCATTGGTTACAATCCAAATGATTTGGTTTGGGAAAATGTTTCAATGAACAAGACTGTTAGATTGGGTAAGGAAAAGACTGCTACTACTTTAATTGTATTGTTGTTGATTTTCTGGTCCATTCCTGTTGCTGTTGTTGGTTGTATTTCCAACATCAACTTCTTAACCACCAAGGTTCCTTTCTTAAAGTTCATTGAAAACTGTCCAAAGGTTCTTTTGGGTTTAATCACTGGTCTACTACCAACTGTTATGTTATCTATATTAATGATGCTTGTTCCAATCTTCATTAAGTTTTTGGGTAAGAAGAGTGGTTTATTGTCTCATCAAGAAATTGAATTGTACTGTCAAAAGTGGTACTTTGCCTTCCAAGTCATTGAAGTATTCTTGGTCACCACCTTGGCTTCTGCTGCTTCTTCAACTGTTACAGCTATTATCAAAAAGCCATCCTCTGCTATGACTTTGTTATCTGAAAACTTACCAAAGGCTTCAAACTTCTACATTGCTTACTTCATGTTGTTGGGATTAACCTTCCCATCCGGTCAATTATTGCAAATTGTTGGTTTGATTTTATCTAAAATATTAGGTAGAGTCTTAGATTCAACTCCTAGACAAAAGTGGAACAGATACAACAACTTATCCAAGCCATCTTGGGGTGTTGTTACTCCAACCATTGAGCTATTATCTGTTTTGTATGTTTGTTATGCCATCATTCAACCATTGATTTTGATTTTCTCAACCTTTGCCTTAGGTTTGTACTACATTGCCTACATCTACACATTCAACTATGTTTCTGGATTCTCTGAAAACAGCTTGAAGGGTAGAGCTTATGTTAAGTCTTTGTTCCACTTCTTTACTTCTTTGTACTTAGCTGAAGTATGTTTGGTAGGTTTGTTTGTTATGGGTAAGAACTGGGGTGCAGTTGGTTTAGAAGCTGTTACTATAGTCGCCACTGCTGGTTGTCACATTTTCTATAAGAAGAGATTCTTGCCTCTGGTAGATGTTGTTCCATTAAAGACTTTCAACTTGAAAAACAAAGGTGATTTATCATCCAAGGCTACTATCAACTTTGGTGCTTATCCAGTTGACCAAGGTTACAAGGACTTGACTAAAGGTAGAAAGTCAATTAAGGAAGAACAATCTGATATCAAGGAAGAAACTGAACATGGTGAACCAATTAGACCTGCTAACAGTGAAGAATTGGCCAAGGCTGATTTGATGCCTAGACAAAGAGAAGTTGAAGAATATGACAATGAAGAAGACTTGAATGCCCAAGTCAGATTACCAGAAAGTACATTTGTTGAAGGTGATGCTGATGTTGACTCCTACGACAGAAAAGATTTCAACAAGCTACACTACTACGATGTTAAGGGCAAGCAAGGCAATGCTCCAGATATATCATTGAATCCACACATGGACAAGATAGTTGATCACAACCAAAACTTGGATTTGGAACAATACCCTTCAAACGGTTACACAAAGGACAAGGCTGGTTTGATCAACATGGTCAAGTCCTTCTTCAAGCCAAGTGAAATCTGTACTTTACCTGCTGTTTATGAAAGATTACCTGAATTCTATGAGTTAGTATCTTTGGATGGTGGCATTCCAAGACCAGATTTGGACTTGAAAAACTCCTTTGGTATTGACTTCCATGAAAATGAAAAGTCCAACAAGAAGTATGAACATGAAGTGGGTACAAGTGATGAATACCAATATGAAAACTCTTCTAATGAAGATGAATTCTCTGGTGAAAGACACAAGAATGAAGCTGGAGAAGATCCATTCAAGAATGGTTTAGGTCCAGGTGATGTTGATGGATACTTATACCCAAGACTATTCGACAAAGAACCAATTATCTGGATTTGTAAGGATGATATGCAAATATCTGAAACACAAATTGCTTACGCTAAGAGTTATAATGTTGATGTAAGAGATACTGGTGCTAAGTATGATAAGGGTAAGTCCATGTACTACAGCGATCCACCAGATTTTGAAAAGTAATTCAAATAAAGTAGAATATGATTATATAATAAGAGTAATACAAGTAATGATTTTTTTTTTTTAAAAAAAAGAAATAATAAAACTTATGAAGTTTTATGTCAACGGTCATATAATTATTTCCGTTTGCTGTAGCTTTTGTCATTTCATTTGTGTATGGTTATTTTCGTGATGTAGTTACTAAAAAAGGAAAATCCGGAAAAAAGAAACCTTTTTCTTAGGCAGTTCTTTTAAGCTACCAAAAAAAAAACAAAAAAAGAAAAGAAAACAAGAAAAAAAAAAAGAAAAAAAACAATGCTTGGTGTCTTACACATACCTTAAAGTTAATATTATTATTTTTTAAAACAAAATGTTTTAGTCAAAATATGCTGTATGTATAGTCACAATGTAATAATAAGTTTGTATAACGTATTAACTATTTTCCTACAGTTTACACTGTCCTTCTTTGGTAAGTGTCCAATCATGGCTAATTGTGGTAGTTCTAACTCCGATGATCTACAGGGTATCATTGTATGACACTACACCTGTGGATTACCCGAAAACGGGAATTCCCGGACCATCCGTTATCTCTGAAATAACAAAAAACACCACCAAAAAAAAAAAAAAACTCAAATAAAAAAAAAAAGCAGCCAAAAAAAAAAAATGGTGATGGCATGATTGGTTTATATAGGGGAAAGGAGTTATTTGTCAAAAAAAATAAAGGCTACTTTGTTATTTTTTTTTAGACTGTTTAAACTTCATTGATGATATTATATAAATTATTAGGGTTCATCAAAGAATAAAATAAATATTATAATACCAAAAGCCACAAATAATATAATTAATTACTAGTCAAGATGCCTACTTACGAAATTGACTCCATCAAGAAAGATCTACACAAGCTTTCCATACAACCAAAACCAACCAAAACCACAGTCTCCAATGACAAGATTTCAATCCCAAGAGCTGATTTCAATGCCATTTTAGAAGCTATGGAAGTTTTGAGTGCCAAGATGAATGAAAGTTCTCCTGAAATAGCTTCTGTACCAACTTTATCTTCTCATAAGTACAGCGAACACAAGCTTCCATACTGGTGTGATATGTGTCCTACTGATCACGGAATTTTGGGGGTCAGATACCACTGTTTGGAGTGTGAAAACTTTGATATGTGTGAAAGCTGCTTCATGGAAACATGTAAAAACTCCAACATGGATATTCCAGGCACACACCAGGAATACCATGACATACAAAGAGTTGTTCCTCCTACAGCCAGACCAGAATATTCTTCAAACACTAAGTACACAGAAATCGGTAGAAAATATGCTCAATCCGCGGAACACAATGTCTTAGAGTTCAATGTTGATGAATTAGATCAAGATTTGTTCAATTTTTATGAGAATTTGGGTACTTCAACCAGTGTATTGCGTGAACTTAAATCAAGATACGAAAAACATGAAGATTTAGAAAGAAGATATAAGGATTTGTTGGCTGAACAAAGAGATTTGAGTCAAGTTGACACAGTTACTGATTTTGCCATTCAAAAAAAAAATTCCAATGCGAGTTCTGATGGTATAGCTGTTTCTTTTGATTTGAAAGACAAGAACTGCATTGTATTCACCATATTGAACGATACCAAAGACTACATAATTCCTAAAAACTCCAGCCTACACTTCAGATTTGGTAAGAATAAAGATGACCTAACCAAGTGCTACTTGAAGTTAAGCGACAAGGAAGCCATCCAACCAGGTTCTTTACAAATACTAAGATTCAACCACATGTTTGATGATTACAACATCTTACAACAAGCCACATACTACGAAATTAAGATCATGAACGTAGACAAGGTGCTTTTCGAAAGAACCATTGAAAACCCAGGTGCTGCTCAATCTAAATTTGAAGACTTGACAAGTGAAGTTAAGCAAGAAGCCACTCCAGTCTTGAAGGAATTGTCCATTGATGAGGACTACGATATCTTATCTGATTTTGATGAAAACTGATTAGGGAATATCAGAATGTTTAGTAGATACCCACATTAGCAAAAAAAAGGCAATATATATAATTTATTTTTTTCTTTAATAATAATTGATCATCAATAGTTTTACCCTGCATGAAATTATTGTCTTTCCAAAAAGGATGAAATACGTAAAAAATTACTTTTTTTTTTTTTTTTTTGAGAGCATAAAAATATTCTTAGGGGAAGAACGTCAGTTAAAAAACGTGTGTGCAAATGGAATTTCCGTATTGGGGAAAAACACCCACACACTAACTATGAACATTTTCAAAGAGGTGAAAAAAAAGAAAAAGAAAAGAAAGAAAATTTTTTTGAAATATTTGTTAACTTTTAAAAAACCTTTTTGCATCACATTTCGTAGAGAAAACAACTTTAAAAAAACCAAGAAAAAACAAATTATAATATACACATAATGGATCAAACTGAAGCTGATAAAAACATTGAAATCTGGAAGATTAAAAAGTTAATCAAGTACTTAGAAAGTGCCAGAGGTAACGGTACCTCTATGATTTCTCTAGTCATGCCACCTAAATCTCAAATCTCCATGTTCCAAAAGAAGTTAACCGATGAATACGGTACTGCTTCCAACATTAAGTCCAGAGTCAACAGATTGTCTGTTTTATCTGCCATTACCTCCACCCAACAAAAGTTAAAGTTATACAACAACTGTCCAGAAAATGGTTTAGTTTTGTACTGTGGTGAAATGGTTACTGAAGATGGTAAAGTCAAGAAAGTCACCTACGATATTGAACCATACAAGCCTATCAACACCACCTTGTACTTATGTGACAACAAGTTCCACACCGAAGTATTAAGTGAATTATTGGAAGCTGATGACAAGTTCGGTTTCATTGTTATGGATGGTCAAGGTACTTTATTCGGTTCCTTATCTGGTAACACCAGAACTGTTTTACATAAGTTCAGTGTTGATTTACCAAAGAAGCATGGTAGAGGTGGTCAATCCGCTTTAAGATTTGCAAGATTGAGAGATGAAAAGAGACACAATTATGTTAGAAAGGTTGCTGAAAGTGCTGTTCAAAACTTCATCACCAATGATAAGGTCAATGTCAAGGGTTTAGTCTTAGCTGGTTCTGCTGATTTCAAGACTGATCTAGCCAAATCCGAATTATTTGATCCAAGATTCCAAGATAAGATCATTAAGATTGTTGATATTTCTTATGGTGGTGAAAATGGTTTCAACCAAGCCATTGAATTGTCTGCTGAAGCCTTAGCCAATGTCAAGTTCATTCAAGAAAAGAAATTAATTACTGCATACTTCGATGAAATTTCCCAAGATACCGGTAAGTTCTGTTACGGTGTTGAAGATACCATGAAGGCCTTAGACTTAGGTTCCATTGAAACCTTGATCATATACGAAAACTTAGATAGCATGAGATACGTCTACAAAGATGGTGAAGACAAGGAAGTTGTTGTTGAAGTCAATCCAAACCTACCTGACAAATCATACTCTATAGACAAGGTTACTGGTCAAGAAATGGACTTAGTTTCTGAACAATTATTAGTTGAATGGTTAGCTGAAAACTACAAGAACTACGGTGCTAATTTGGAATTCATCAGTGACAAGTCCACTGAAGGTGCCCAATTCGTTGCCGGTTTCGGTGGTATCGGTGCCATGCTAAGATACAAGGTTAACTTCGAACAATTACTAGATGAAAGTGATGATGAATTCGTTGATGAAGGTGAAATTGAATACGATTTCATTTAAATCATGTTTTGATGATATATATACGGAAGTAGTTAGGATTATTTCTTATATGGTTAATTTCCTTTTTTTTTTAAATATAATATTTGATTCAAGGAATCTGTTTTGTGTTAGTCCAAAAAAAAAAAAAAAATAAGTTGAAAAGGTTTAATCAATTCAATCTGAATTAATAAGTAAAAACAGACATGAATTAATGTCATAACCAGAATCTTATATAACAAAAAAAAAAACAAATTAATGGATACTGTGGATACTATATTTTTTCTATTTAGAAGTATTTTTGCATTCGTAATACTTTACATTGTTAATATCGCATACATAACTCCTGTGCTATTTTACGACCACAAAGTGTCAATGGTACCCATATATGTCTCTTTTATTCCTCTCTTTAACAAAAAGATTGATCAAGCCTATATCTGGAGTAAATATATTCAACCTAGAATTTACAAATCTGGAATAGTCAAAATATATTTTGCAGGTAGATGGAACTATTTAGTAAATGATCCTGAGTATCTTACCCAATTGTTTAAGCATGAACTTACTTTGTATCATAAATCAGGAAACGATCAAAAAATCCCAAACTCTTTGCTTGCATATTATACAGGCACAAATGTTATTTCTGCTCATGGAAAACAATGGAAGACTTTTAGAAAAGCTTTACTTCCTTGTTTTTTGAACTTTGACGAGTATACAATTGCATTTAACAATGCCCACAAATTTAACAATTTGATACTGGAAAAAATTGATCAACTTAAGTCTGATGATTTTAGCTCTTCAAAAAGTAATGAAACTCTTTTAGCAGAACCAAATAAAAAAGAATTCACCTTTGATAGTCTTGAAACTGTTAATGTTTATACAAAGGACTCTCAATACCTTAAAAACTTTAGTGTAAGTGAAGTGGTTCAAAAATTGTGTTTGGATAATATAAGCACTATTTCCTTTGGATTTAATTTGAAGACTTTAGATGATCCAAACTCGCCTTTATTTCTTTACTTGAATAAATTAAAAAAAGATATTTTTAAGCCCATTTTCATGGCATTTCCATTTTTAGATAAATTACCTCTAAGAGAAAGAATTGAAACAAAAAAGCATATTGATTTATTCAAAAGGAATTTGCTTAACGAAGTTAAAAAAAATTTAGTTGACAAATATCAATACGAACAAGAGTCATATCTTAATGCTGGCGCAAACCTTGTTAAGGAAAATGCCAAAGGCCGTATTTCTAAAAATGAGTTACTTGATAACTTGGTAATTTTATTAGTTGCTGGTCATGAAAACCCACAATTGCTACTAACATCATTAGTATATGTTCTAGCTAAGCATCAATCATACCAAGATAAACTTAGAACTACTTGTATAAAGATATCAGAAGGATACAACAGTGATTCAAGCATTTTAGATGATTTAAAGAAAGATTGCACATTAACCTCAATCATTTATGAGACTATAAGATTGTACCCTCCTATAGGAAATCTAGTAAACAGAATAGCGAGCAAAAACTGTTATTTAACAAATTCAAAAAACAAACCTGTTTTTATTAGAAAAGGTACATACATAGGGTACAATAACTTTGGCCTTCAAAGACGAACTGATGTTTGGGGAGAAGATGCCAACGATTTTATACCTGAAAGATGGGGCAAGAACATCAAGGAAATCAATGATCAATGGAAACTGAGAAAATCATTAGCAGAAATAGGTGCATTCCATGGCGGAAACAGAAACTGTATAGGAGAAGATATTTCTTTAAATATTATGAGAATTACATTATTTGAAATGATTACCAAGTTTGAATGGAAATTGTCGAATGATTGGATAGATAGAATAACACCAGCAGGACCGATATGCCCATTCCAATTAAAAATAGATATAAAGCAATTATATAACAAACAGTAAAAAAAATTTACTTACTTTCTACCTCTTTGTTTCTTTTTAGAAGCATCGGCTAAGTTCATCTTTTGTAAACCCATAACACTTTCATGACCTTTATTCTTGACAATTTGATCAGCAAAGTTAACTAAACCACTGGTTAGGTATTTTTGTCTCATGTTGTAACGTATTGGAGTTGATAATGATTGTTTTAATTGATATTTCATTTTACCAATTTCATTGGAGTCTTTGATCTTGCTGAATTTCTTGGATTGATTTCTCTTCAAATGGTAATCTTGTTTACCATTAACAAATTCAAGCAAGTTTTTAGCATTCATTTCATCATCACTGTCACCTTCATCAATACCCAAGTCATTGGCAGCTTGCTTCAACCAAGTATCATCTTTCTTAACACTCTTGTTGGAGATTTCATGTTCAGTTAATTCATTGGCCAAATCAACTCTTTCCTTCAATTGACCAACCAAGTCATCTTGAATCAACATACTGTCAATGGTATTTTGCCATTTCATCTTCTTGGTGGTTGGTTCATCAGTGTTTCCACTCAAGGTCTTTCTCAACTTTCTCAATGGACCCATGGCCTCTTGTGGAGACAAAATCATCAAACTGAAACCTTGGCCTTGTGTATCACCTCTTAATGTTCTTCCTGATCTGTGGATGTATGTATCAGCTGTCTTTGGCAAGTGATAGTGAATGACGTGCTTGATGTTTGGAATATCCAAACCTCTAGCAGCAACATCAGATGCTATAAGAACAGTAGGCTTACCATCTTTTTTGTTATTAACTTTTCCGGTAAAGTTTTCTAAGTTTTGCAATCTCTTCTTTTGTAACATCTTGGAATGAATGATGTGGTTATCAACATTCAAGTTATTCAAGAAAACATGTAACTTCTTACATGTTTCAATGGAGTTGGTGAAAATAATGGAGTTTTCAGGGAATACAGTCAAAATATAGTACAAGTACAAGTTTCTCTCCATAGGCAAACATTCGATCTTCAATTCTTTCAAAGATGGTAAAAGATGATTAGTTGGGTTACAATCAATGAATATAGGCTTTGAATTGAAATGAATTTTGGCCATTAAATGTTGAATAATTTGTTCCTTTTCATCAACAGCATCTTTTTTAGTGTGATTTTTAGTGTATCCGTTTTCCAACTTATTGAACAAATCTAACTGGAAGGTAGCAGAGAAAATCAAAGTTTGCCAAAACTTCAAGTTTTTGGTTTTCTTTAAAATTTCCTTGTTCTTATTGTACAATAATTCATAAATCTTGATGAATTCATCAAAGTGACCATCTTGCAATAATCTATCAGCTTCATCTAAAACCAAGAATTTGATCTTACTGAATTTTTCAACTAATTGCTTGTTCTTACCAAGAATTTCTAAGAATCTACCTGGTGTAGTGATTATAATCTTACCATTACCGGATTTTGGATAGTTCAATAGTAATCTTTCTTGTTTTTGAATAGCTAAACCACCAGTTATAGGCAAAACAAAGTACTCATTGGCATTCTTTGGTATAAAACTCTTCATAACCTTAGTGACTTGGGTAGCCAATTCTCTGGTTGGAGTAAAGATGATACCTATTGGGTCATCGTTCTTTTGTACTTCACCACTAGCCATTTGTTCAAATAGTTCATTCAAAATTGGAATGGAGTAAGCCAAGGTCTTACCAGAACCAGTGTTGGCTTTACCAATAACATTGGCTTTTTTGTTCAATAGAAGAGGTAAAACTTCCTTTTGAATTTCAGAAGGCTGTTTGAACTTTTGTTCAACAATTTTGTTCAATACATGCTTGTTGATATCACAACCTAATTCCATCCATTTAGGGATGGCAACTGAATAGTCGACATCATCATCCAAATCTTCTTCTAAAATTTTGTCGTAGTCTAAAACTTGTTGGAAGACTTTAGTACTTAGATCATCTTCGTTTTCTTCAACGACTTCTTCTGGTTCAGATAATTCTTGTTCTTTCAAGTCATCGGATTCCAAGGCACTTAATTCACCTTCTTCAAAGTCATCCATGTTTTTGAAGTCACCAAATTGTTCATTCAAATCCATTATTTCTTCATTAATTTTATCTTCGTTGGAAGGCTCTTCAGCTTTATTGGTATTGGCTGTGTTTTCCTTAACCATAAATTCAACCTTACCGGTTTTATCATCCTTGACTAATTTAACATTATCTAATTCTTCTAAACCATAGAAACCTTGCAAATCTTGCATGTTCAAAGCGGCAGTATCATCTTTAGTGATTTCAACTGTTTTCCATTTCAAATCTTTGATGTTGGCTTTTTTGAACTTTTTGGCATTGGTTTGGTTGTCACTAGTTTTAGTGATTTTTCTCTTTGGACCTGGTTTTTTATTCTTAGCATTGACGTTTTTATTAGCCATTTTTTTATTGTAGATTTTTGGTTGTGTTTTTGGTGTTGATTATATTCTATAATATCGTAACTCTTCATATTTAATATATATTTTTTTAATAAAATTAAAAATTCATATTGATTGAAACTTTCCTAAACCAGTAATAAATTCACTTCTAGAAAAAAAAAAAAAAAAGAAAGAAATTCAGATCAAGAAAAGTCACGTGCTGATATAAAAATTAAATTTGTCATATATCCGTTTTTCGGCTGTTCCGATACACGTGATGTGACTGCAACAATTTTTTAACAAAAAAAATGTCTGTAAGAAAAAAAAAACAAAAACAAAAAAAAAAAAGCTGTATATATAATGGTTGCCACCAAAGATAAACTGTTTCTATCAAGTAAAAAAAAGAAAAGAAAAAGAAATATCTAAAAATACCACACCACTGTAATCTCAATACAAATGGATAACAAATCAGACTCGGTAAAACAAGAAAGTTTCAATGTTATTAGACAACAAAAGGTGATCATTGTAAGACTATTGAATGAAATATCAATCATTAATAATAATGGATCTAATCTAATTGAATCATTCAAGCACTTCAACATACTTTTATTGGAATTGAAAAAGGGTTTCAACTCACCTAAGGATTATTACGAACTGTACATAGAAGTCTACGATGTCCTAACAATACTTCTAAACTATTTGAAGAATAATCACTTGACGTTATTTCATTTAACAGATATTTACGAGTTAATTCAATATTCTAATAATTTGGTGCCAAGATTGTATTTATTGATAACTTGTGGAGTAGCAATGCTTAACTTTGATACATTTCCTCACACTGAGATTTTAAAAGATATGATAGAAATGTTGAATGGGGTTCAGCATCCTATAAAGGGTATGTTCTTACGTTATTATCTATTACAAAGATGTAAGTTCCTATTCAATGAAGAGAAAAAGGACATTTCTAATGATTTCAAAATTGATTTCTTGGTTGCAAACTTTATTGAAATGAACAAATTATGGATTCGTCTACAATACCAAGGTCAATTCAGAGATAAGTTGTCCAAGTTGAAGGAAAGAAAGGAAGTGGAATTGCTAATAGGATACAATTTAGTGCAGTTGACTGAAGTATTAGACTTAGAAAAGAAAGAAAATGCAATCAGACTTTACAAAGAAAATACTCTACCAAGAATTTTGAAGCAAGTTATTTCATGCAGAGATATAATATCTCAAGAATATTTGCTGGATATAATATTTCAAATATTCCCTGAATCATATCACTGTGATGTAACATGCATAGATTTGTATTTGGGATCATTTTTGAAATTAACACCAAAGACCAATATTAGCAAAAGTGTTGTTACTTTATTAGAACAAATTCTATCTGAAGTTGATAAAAATACAGAAGAGAAAATCCCACAAACTCTGGATGGGTTTATCTTGTTTGATAAGTTCTTGAAATTTTTGAAATACCTTAATGAAGAAAGACCGGATCTTCCTTTCAAAGAATTTATAGTAATACTAACTCCATTAATTTTTACGGTATTAAACTTGATTGGTTCTGATGAGTCAACAACTAGACTTGATTGCATAGATGCCATTTTCAGCTTTATAAACTTCAAAAAGAAAGACTATGCTATTACTGATGAGATCAACTTTTTATTAAAGAGAGTTGTATTTTCTATAAAGGATGTTATTGAACCAGATTCAGGCTTATTATTTGATATGCTAGTGGAATGTCCAAACTTCAACGAATTCCTATTTAACTTGGGCAATGATTATATCAGATATGAGATAATGGATTTGATTATTAAGTACAGAATTCAAGATAAATCGAAAATACCATTGAAGGATCTATCCAAAATTTTGAAACATTTTGAAACTAGCAGCTATATGATCGTATCCAAATCTGAGCTAGTATTTAAAGTATTTTACATGTTGATTGACTTTGACTTTGTCATTAGCCCAGATTTTGAAGAATCCATCAATGAACAATATGAGAGTTTACAATACTGTAAGAACTGGATTTTGAATTTGAAGATTAAATATTCCAAAGCCGATCAAAAGGAAAAGTTAGACTTTTTGACCAATGGTCTAGTTGCTCAATATTGGAAGCTTTTGAAGAAAATATGTATAACAAAGCAATCCAAACAAAGAACCTTGTTTGATAAGATGGACAAGACTTTGTTAAAACAGATATTCAAAAACCTAGGTGGTTTAATATTTGAAGTAAACAATAAAAAGAGTATGCTGAGCAGCTTGATATTATCCGTTGAGTTGGCACTTCAACTTGACTTGCACACTGTTGCTTTTGATTTCTTGGAGTCTATTTTGAATGATATGAGTACTGATGTTACTGTAAGGGATAAGTACGACGCCTTGTTATTATTGATTGAATTTTTGCAAAAAGACAGACAATACTTCATAAAGAACTCTTTGAAAGACAAGTATGAGCAAGTATGTGTTAAGATAACTGTTAAGAGCTTTGAAATATCCGATGTATTTTTAAAGAGCAACTTATTATTGACATGCACTCATTTATGGTGGACTTCCGACATTGATGAAAACAATGCTTTGAAGTATATGAGTGAAAATAATGGAAAGAGAATCCATGAAATCATGAACAAACTTATACAACATATCACTTCAAATAACTTGGTTACGAATTATCAGTTATGTTTTGTATTAATACAGATATTAAACAAGGCAATTTATTACTTTATTCATGGAGAAATGGAATTCTTTACCATTAAATACTTGAATAATATTTTCAAGCTTCTGAAGAGTAATTTGAAGTTTTTGGAAAGAGAAAATAGGTTATATTTAGAGCAGCTACAACAAGAACAAGATGAAAGTGCCTTGTCTGAAAAGGACTTTAACGTTGATGGTTTGTTTTTGAATTACGATGGTGACATTGTAAGCAGCTCAGAAAAAGGTATTGATAAGGATATAAGCTTGACCAATTTCAAGAAGAATTTATTATTGTTTGATACTTTTGAAAATTTAAAGGACTATGTTTTAGATCAAGGATCATTAGATGAAAGATTTACTTTATTGAGTATATAGACGTGTAGATACAAGCTATTATTTTATGACATTGGTTTTTGTTAAATGAATCTAATTATATATATCGGATATAACAAAAAAATGCATGATAATTTTTTTTTTTTTCTTTCTTTCTTTCTTTCTTTTTGGTTAATTGAGGTGTTGGCCTTTTTGAAAAAAAAATAAAGAAGACATCAATTCCGTATCGGACATAACTACTAGGTATATATAGCAAAATAGATAATCAATTCTCCAAAAAAAAAAAAAAAAAAATTAACACACAAAGGTTCAACGAAATTTTTAAACAAACAAAAAAAATAAAAAGGAGAATTTATAGGGTTCTATACAGTATTATACCAATACCAATAAAAACAAAACAAAAACTAATTACAATCACCTGAACAAAATAATGGAAAATTCTATATCCAATAAATACGTTGATAATAACAATTTAAACATCTGTGTTATCCTTGTAGGTCTTCCTTGTAGAGGGAAAACCTTCATTTCTAACAAGATCAAAACATATCTAACATGGATGATGATCAAATGTAAGATATTCAACATCGGTGACTACAGAAGAAAGCAATGGGACAGCCAGTCAGACGAATTCTCAAGTATTGATGCTGATTTCTACAACTTTGAAAATGAAGAAGGTTTAAAAACTAGATTAAATTTCTATCAAACTGCATTGGAAGATATGGAGAAATGGTTTTTGAACAATGAAGGTGTTGCTATCTTGGATGGTACATCATCTACAAGATCCCACAGAAAATGGCTTTTGGAAAGCTTAAGACGATTACACATTGAGCCAATCTTCATAGAATCATTTTCAGATGATAAAGACCTTGAAAAGCTAAATATCGATGCTCTTATAAAATATTCTCCAGATAAAAAAGATGTTGCCTTTTATGAAGAGAAAATCAAGCATTATATCAAGTTCTATGAATCAATGAATGAATTTGATGATGAAAAGGATTATACTTTTGTTAAATTGGTGAAGAAGGCAGATGGTATGGAACAAGCCGTTATAAACAAAGTCCAATCTTACTTGGAATCCAAAATCATATTTTATGTTATGAATTTGAACTACTTGAATCCAAGCAAAGTTATTTGGCTTTCTAGACATGGTGAAAGTGTTTACAATGTTGAAAAGAAAATTGGGGGTGACTCTAAGCTATCTGAAAGAGGTATAATGTATGCCAAAAAGCTACCTCAACTTTTGAAAGAACAAGGATTTGATGAAAACAACCAAATGTCTGCATGGACATCCACTCTAATAAGAACAAATGAAACCGCACAATTTTTACCTTTTGATCAAATTTTGCCATGGAGAGCACTTAATGAACTAGATGCTGGTTTGTGTGATGGTATGACTTATGAGGAAATTGAAGACAAGTTCCCTGAAGATTTCAAGGAAAGAGATGATGATAAATTTGAATACAGATACAAAGGAGGTGAATCATACAAGGATGTAGTTCTAAGAGTTGAACCAGTAATGATGGAACTTGAAAGACAATCAAATGTTCTTATAATCACACATCAAGCTGTTTTAAGATGTATTTATGCATACTTTATGAATATCCCACAAGACCAATCTCCATGGGTTGCCATTCCATTACATACTTTGATTAAACTAGAGGTTAGACCTTATGGTGCATGTAAGGTTACATTGATAAAGGCTAATATCCCTGCAGTATCAACATATAAAGAAAAAGGTACTTCAAACGTAGGTGAAGATTCTAACAATAAAAACAATGTCTCTAGAAACTTACTAGCTGATAGTAACTGATACATTTCGCAGATGTCATTACCCCTTTTATAAAGAAACCAAAACCAAAAACCAAACGAAAACGGATGATAGCCTTATTGCAAAGAAAATTTATATAAATGAATAGTTATATTATGCATTTTTTTTTTTTTCAATCTACATGTTTTTATGATAATTTGTATTGGAATTTTGCCCACGACATAATTTTTTTCTTTTTTTTTTTTTTGTTTAGACAAATAGGGGTTTTCAAATGGTCAATAAGCCCAAGAAATGATATAAAAAACCTAGAAGCTAACTATATTTCAAGAAATAATATCACAATGACAGGAGATATAGACAGATTTGATGATAATAACGAAGAAAACTTGCCATCTTTAGAGTCTCAATCTTTAATGGGAAGATCCGAGCTCTCTAATAAAACGAATGATGGAACTTTGATTGGAACTGCTTTGACAAGTACCCATGATAAAAACAATCTCAACTTAAGCAACCAAACACATGCTTCAAATAGTTCAACTTTACTTACAAAGAATACAAAAGGCAATGTTACCGAGAAAATGCAGCAACTTAGTGTCTTTGATGAAGAAGATGAACAGGAGTTTATAAGCGAGGCTGAAGACGTAAATGATATCAGTGCTGTTGGGAAACCATTGATGGTTTTGAACACACGTGTTGTGGAAGAAAGCATTAATATAACGTCAAAAGATATCAATACAGTATCTACAAAGACGATCAACAGCAAAGATAATGGAAAAGTAAATAAAGAGTCTCTCAATAAAGAAGGTGTCAAAAAAACAGTCCTTGCAATTCAGAGATTACCCATCCTTTGTGAAAACTTGTCTTTGGTTATTGATGGTATTCATCAAAATATGGACTCAGTCTCAAAAGCAACAATGTCCTTTATAGACATATTGAAAACCTTTGCTGATGACGAAGCCAATAAAAATCTGCAAATGCATGTCATAACATTTGAGAATAACGTTTACATGACTAAAATATTTAAGATGGTATTACATCTATGTGATAACTTTTTGTTCAAACAAGTTTATCAAACAACCAGAGCCATCTTGCTTACAAAGTTTGCTCAATTTTGCAATTTATTCAATATAAAGACAACATCAAGTGACGAGCTTCTGAGTAATGAGGATGTCAGAGTTGCTATGCCATGTTTGCAATTATTCCCTGTTTCTGAGAAATCTACACAGATTGAAAAAATTATGGAAGGGATTATAGAACTTTCAAAGAGCAATGCAACAATATCTGAAAGTGAAGGATCCTTTATTGCGCCTTTGAAAAGAGGGTTCACCCAAGATTGCTCAATAACATCTGTGATGTTTGGTGTGGCTGAAGATTCCATGGACTTGAATTTAAGTACAGTGTGCAGTTTATACTCACTGTTCCCTGAAATACACTTTTACTCAACTGTCAATCAAATAGAGCCATGTAGTTTAGTAAACGAACCAAAGACCATTGATAATAACGTACACTCACAACTTGATTCTATCATTTCAAGCAGAAATTCTTTGCCATTCAGAGTACCCAAAGATTACGTCAACCCTCCTATTTCATTGTCCATTTCAACATTGAATAGAAATACCAAAATGTCAGGAACTCTAGGTGGGTTTATACAGCCAGTAATAAATGAAGATTCACCAAAGCAATTGAAGCATTATGGAAATAGTGTCTACGGAATAACTTGTGCCCATGTGATTTTATCTGAATCACAGGACTACCCTGAAGTATCCTTGCCTTCGATATTACTTCAACAAAAATACAAGAATAGTTTGAACAAGGCAAAGAAAGATTACCCAGAAGACAGTAAACAAAGCGAAGTATTTAAAAGAGAAATTGAAAAAATAGATGACTATATGAACTTTCAATTTGCCAACCCAGCAGGTCAAGTTATCTGGGGAGAAAGATGTATTCTGAATAACCACCAACTAAGTGATTTTGCAATTATCAAGATGAACAAACATATCAAGCTAGACAGTGGTAACCATCTCGGTGATGATGTTATCCAAAGCTTAGGTGATCCATCCCTGCGTTTTGATAACGGTTACATAACTGACCATGTCAAGATGAGCAATATTAAGGCTGGAGTTGAAGTATTCAAATATGGTTCAACTACAAAATTCACCATGGGATTTTTAAATGGTCAAAGAATGGTTTACTGGTCAGACGGTAAACTTCAATCATCTGAATTTGTGATAAACTCATTGAATAATAATCCTTTATTCGCCACAGGTGGTGACTCAGGATCTTTTGTATTGACAAAGAATCCTGACAAATTGGGATTATCTGTTGTAGGTATTCTTCATTCATATGACGGTGAGATGAGACAGTTGGGATTATTCACACCAATGGATAATGTCCTTTCAAGACTGAAATCAGTTACGAAGGTTGATTGGCAGGTTAAATCCAGAAAATGATCGGATTTAATATATATATTTTTCTTTTAATTAAATGGTAAAATTTTAACAAAATATGAATAATTACCTATTGCGGTAAAGTGCAAATAAACCTCAAAATAGACTTGATAAAAAAATAAATAAAAAATAAAGTACTGCACCTCCAGTTGAATACAGCTCATGTATGCAAATCCAATGAATTGTTTTTTCTACCTTGAATATATTCTTTTTTTTTTAAAAAAAAGCAGACAACCTTTTATTGATTATTGATCTATTTTGTAATAAAGTTATGATTACTACAATATATTGAGTTTATCCTAAAGAACCAAACTCTTTATAATTAAAATATTCTAACATGAGTAATCATTTTCAAACTCCTCAAAAGAAGTCATTTGAAAGTGATGAACTTAATTTTGTAAACCAAACAAACACACCGCCACCTTCAGTAACTAAAAAGCTGGTTGCTTCATTCAAAAACAAACGTCATAGCACACACTCATTCTTTGCCAAAACACATAAAAAGAGCAGTGATGATAGAAACAAGACTCCTAAAAAGAAGGTCCCAACCCCTTTAAATTTGTTGAAGCCTGAGAAAATTGCCGAATTTCACGCTCCTAAATCTTCAAACATGAACTTTGGATTCGATATGTCTGCTTTAAATAAGAATCTAGAAAGACCACATTCAAGTAAAATATCTGCATCCAGTGCTGTCAATATGCAATCAATGAACAGCAACTTTAGTTTGATGAGCGCGGCTGATCCGTTTAGTGATTCTTTCAGCATGCGCACAAACCCCAAAAACAATACAAGAAAGAAGTACAATGACGAAAAGTGTTATATTTGTGGAGAGCCTTTGAAGGTATTTTTAAAAGGGGAAAAACCAGTGGACACAGAAAGAGAAGGTTTAGCCCATAATGAATGTTATCTATTGAAAGATGAGCTACAAAACAGCAGTCTTTTATCCGCTGTCAACAAGAACAACCATGATTCCATGTTATCGCTAAATGAATCTTTAAATCAACCACCACAGTCTTATGTAAAAGCATCTAAGGATTCAAGCTCTGTTATTGGCAGCTTAAACTTGAACAGCTCACAACAAAATGACTTGTTAACACCAGTTAACCAAATTGTGCCTACAAATGGAATTTCCGAAAACGGTTTCCAAAAGGAAAATATCAAGACTTTCCATCAAAAAGTAAAGAGTCATTCTAATGCAGAACATAAGTTGGATTTCGATGTATCAATTCTGCCGCAGTTCTATAAGGTTGACATAGTTTCTGAAAATAATGATCCTTTGACAATACCACATGTGTTAAAGCTTAACAATAAAAAAGATTTCAATAGTTTAAATGATAAAAGCTCTTCAAAGACTACAGCAAAGAATGAAATCATTGAAAATGCATTAATAAGGGATATGTCTGATGAGTTTATACGACTATTTCCAAATGTCTTTAAGGAGTATGATTCAGATGAAATTTCACTTAAGATAATTGACTGTGTCGAAATTAGCTTTAGTGATGATGACTACTTAAAGTTTATTATAATATTAGATTCACACATGGACAAAGTATTTTTGATGTCATTGGATGGTTTATTCAGCACTGTGTTAAAGTTTGATCAATTCTACAAGGTCATCAGATTGGAAGAGAGTATTCTTGTTTATTCAACTTCTTTAGAGTCTCCAGAAATATCTATTAGACAACCCCAGTCTGAAAACGAAACATATGAGATTATGGATATGGGATTTTCATTAGACAAGTGGTATCAAGTTTTAAAATGGAGAATTGCACACAAGACAATTAAAACATATATTTCATCATTTGCAACAAATTTGTTTGAGGCCACTGAGTATGATGATTGTTGTATAGATCTTCATAACTATATTGACTATGTTATTGAGGTGCTACCACCGGATATAATGTCTAAGATTATTGAAATTGCCAATCAAGAGTATTTGAATGTAGATTTTATTATGCCAACTTTAATTGAAGCCAAGGATAATCGTCTTTCAAAAAGTAGCGCCAAATTACTTGATAATGATAACGACAAACCTAGTTATGTGTGCATTGCCATCAACACTTCTGTAGATACAACTTCTTTGATCAAGGATTTGGTCAACAAGTCCAGTGATACTACTAAACTAGCATTTTTAAGAGCTCAACCGGATGGCTCTTTCAGTTACATTGGATTTGTTGACAAAACCTGGGATGGGTTTGATGAAATCGATCTTTGTGAAAAAAGCCAAAAAAAACATTTAAATTTGGATAACATGTTTATGAAGTTGTACAGTCTTTTTACAATGAATGGTTTAGCTGATGATGAGTATATCGAGTTAAAGATATTCAATGATCAGCCTATTGATAATATTGGAAAGTCTTTTAACAAGTTAATGCAAAGATTTACTGCTATAAACATTTACAATTACGAAATTGGTGATCAAGTCTTTGGTGAAAGCTTTAGCTACAAGTTAGAGAATCATATGGAAGAGTCATACCAATTTGTGAATAATTATTCAACTGTCAAGATTTTAGCAAACGATTTGAACTCAGAATACTTTAGTGATTTGGTTGTGAATCAAAATTTCTCCCACAACGGGTTTGTGGACTTGGAAGTAACAATAAATCCCGATTTTGAGAGTTGTATCAAATTCAAGAATGTTGAAAACCTATATGGACATAAAGTATTCATTGAAAACTTTGATTTTATCAAAAGTTTGAACTTGAAATTACGAAACGAACTGGATTGCAAACTTTTGATGCTGGATTTGGAAATTACAAACAAAAGACAATTTCTTTCACTGTTAGATTCTTTTGATAAGAATAATTCAAAATTTGTCAATAATAAAGTTTCTTTGGTATTCTTTAAAATCAACAACATTGATGAATATTATAGTAGTAACAGCATTTTCTTTGACATCAACAAAAGACAAGAAAATAAAATGGCTTATAAAGACTCGCCTGAATATTCACCAGTTGCAAAAAGGCTAATATTTGATAATGCTTCTGATACATACCAAGATGAAGTAGAGAGTGATGATAGTAGTACAATTGATTTATTTATAACAACTCCTATCACAACCAACAAGGAACCTTTGTATCTTTTGAGAGAAATAGAGCTACAATTGATAACCATAGTGAACAGTATATTCAGCGGAAAAGATAAAAAAATGGAGAAAGTTGAAAGATCTGAAGTCATTAACTACTACTATACAATATTTTTCAGCTACAGCAAGAACATTGATATCAAAAACAGCAGTGTTAATTTTGGCTATGAAAGTATCAGCAAGTACATTGATATTGTATTTGAAATTCTTTTGAGCAATGATGAGTTCCAAATACAAGTTCTGTATGAGACGATGCGTTACCAGTACAGAAGATACATAGGATGTCTTGGTTCTGTTTAAAAAACCACAGATTATTTGTGTCCAATTTTTTTTTCTTTTTTAAAATTAAAAAAAAAAAAGAGACTTTATATGTATTTTTACTAATCAATTTTTTTTCTTCGCTTAACGTTTTTCTGGAAGCATTTTCTTCATTGGGAAATGTGTAAACAAATTCACACACTGGAAATTTTGATGTATTTTTTTATTTTTTTTCCCATTTGATGTGGGTTTTTTATTCTCAACAAATCATTGATAAAAACACACAAACTTAATAAAAACAATACCAAAGCTATTATACCAATGAGTGACTTAATTTTTGAAAACGGTCCTGAAGAAAAGATCAATGTTCCTGGTTTAGATGATGATCAAAATGGCAAACCTCAAGGTATGGCTATTTTGAACTCTCCTTTACACGGGATGTACATTCCAACATTTTTGTTGATTCTTGGTTCTTTGATCATGTACTTTACAACTTCTTACAAAAGATGTTTGCTATTTATTCCAATTACTGGTGTTATTTTGATTTACAGATTTACCCTTGCTAAATTTAACATTAAACAAGAACTAAACTTTGAACAATGGACTGAACTTGAATTAGAAGATAAGTTTATTATCAGCAGAGATTCATGTATTTATACTTTCAAGCTAGACAGTGAAGTTGAAACTTTGAACTGTCCTCCTGGATTTTCTGTTGCCATCCAAGCCTTTGAGCATGAAGATACTGGTGATGTATTATTTGCTTTACCAAAGATTCAAAAGAAGACTGAAGAAGAAGTTACTGAAGAAGCCGCTGAAGAATCATTTGTCCATGATTACAGAGAAGAACAAGAAGAAAATTCTGTTTTAATAGAAAAAGAAGAAGAAGAAAATTTATTCCAAATTGATGATCCTTCAAAATACAAAGAAATTGTCAGATTCTACAATCCTATAAGTTCTAACCTAACCAAGGGTACCTTTGACTTATTGATTAAGTCTGATCCAAAGGGTAAGTTCTCTAAAAAGATGGCCTCCAACTCTTACAATGGTATGAAGTTAAATTTCAAGGGTTTCATTGGTACATATAACCATGCTGACAGTACTGAAGACTTTGAAAAGTTGGTCATGATTGCTGGTGGTAGTGGTATTACTCCTATGTTACAAGTCATCACCAAATCCATAGAAGACAAGAGTGAACAACCAATTGATCTGATTTACTGTAACAAAACCAAAAAAGACATCTTATTGAAACAAGAACTAGATGATATTAGTGAATCTCAAGATAACATAACCGCTACATACATCACCGAAGATAGTGTTGGTTTGTTATCCTTCCATGATATCAGCAAGAAGGTTACTGATGTATCAAAGACCAGATTCTTGATTTGTGGTAAAGAAGGCTTCCAAAAACATGTTTTGAAATTATTAGATACCAACTACAACATTAAGCCTAACAAGGAAGATAAGCAAATTTTCATATTCTAAGAATATAATATTATATATAACATAATATCTAACAAAAAAAAAATAATAATAATCGTGTACATTATAATATATTAAGCTACTGATCTTGCATTGATAGTGATAATGCTATGGCCAATTGTTCATCTTCAGTTAGTTCATTAGTTTCTGGTTCATTAGGGAACTTCTTTTCAAAGTCTTCAATGATGTTACCAAATATATCTGTTCTTTGTGCAGTATCTTTGTTATTTTGTTCATTTGCGGTATTTAAAGACTCACTCAAGGCAATCTTCAATTGGTACAGCTCTTCTTCGTCATAATTATCAATATCATCAATATTCAATCCTTCAAAATCAATGTCAAAGTTTGAAAGATTCTTTTGTTTTTGGGTTTCTTCTTCTTTCATATTCAAATAATCATCTAAAAATCCTTCGTTTGAGTGTGCTGATGAGTATCTGGTATTTGGTAAGAACTTTGAATTTCCATGTCTCTTCTTTTTATTTTGTTGGGATTGTACTTCCTCCAAATGTTCATTTTTTATTCTATCCTTCTTTGACATGTGCTTAAATTTGCCCTTTTCCATTAATCTTTGAACACTTTCAGCATTATAATGCAATACATGAAGATCGTTACTAAAACTTCCATATAGGGCAATCTTTTTTTTATAAGTTTTGATAACATTGAAATCCAGAGCAGGATTCTTTTTGGCCAAAGGTGGAGGTGTTATTTTGATAATTCTCAATTCCTCACCTGTCAATGCATTATACAATACTAATCTTCCTTTTAGGTATATCATTAGCAATAACTTATTGACACAGGCGGCAAAACAGCTTTCATAAAATTTCAAAACTATTTGTGGAGAAAACTGTTTTTCTTGTCTAATGTTGAAGACATACACATTAGAATACGATTTCTTAGTTTCAACAATATTTGTCTCAGTCATTATGGAGATTAGGCAACCATCACTTCCCAAAAGCTCTGGATTCTGTTTTTGCATACTTGTCTGTTCATCAATAGACACATCTTGAATGTTCTCATTGGTATCGAATTTGTAGCTAAAGTAAAAATCATTGTTTACTTCTTGGTCTATCAAATTCTGATATGCTTTTTTGTATTTGATCACAATGATCTCGTCTTTGGTTGTCAATATCAAGTTGTTTGTTCCATAGTCAAACTTTACAAATCTTATTTTTGTATTTGTTGAACTTCTTGCAACTGATTTGTCTATTGGGATCTTCATTTGTTTCTTATCCCTCAAAGTAACTGATGGCATACCTGTTGTTTTTAATTTATCATTATTGTATTCAAGCTCTAGTATAGTCAAGGTATCATTCTCATCAACTAGAATAACCTTTTGCATGTTCTCAATGATAAAAATATTCGTAACCTTACCCAAAGTCACCGTTTTCAAATCCAAGACTTTTTTATAAACTTCATTTGTGTATTTATTGTTGATGAACCAAAGTTCCAAATTACCTATTACATCAACACTAACAACAAACTGGTTATTAGCAATATTGGTCTTTTGAGTTTTGTCAATATCGCTTAGGTCTGTATCAAAGTTCAATATCTCTAGGCATGATATGGCATTGTGGTGTGCAGAAGCCAATGTATCATTTTCGCTTTCTTGAATTTGTATAATAGGATTAGTATTAACTTTCTTTTGAAATGGTTTTATAAATACCATACCTTCACTATTACCAAATACAATTTCCTCTTCATATAATTTGAAATAGGTGCAATTGGATGGAGATATCCCTGGGATGTATGTATACTTGGCAGCCTTTTTTAATTTCTGCTGACGACCATCCTTGCTTAAACTGGGATTGTCTAAGTTCAATTTGGTTATACTACCGTCAATATATGTCACAACTTTTGGATAATTAAAAAGGAAGTTATCATTCCCATAATAATCTTGGCCTACATTATCAAAGTCATGATTCATCATGATGTGTCTATCTATGGCACTTCTGTTATGGTTCTTAGCGTTATACTGTAGATTGTACTTATTTATAACACCTTTGCTGTGTTTCCAGCTATTTGACAGTTTAACCTTGGTGTCCAATTCCAATTTGTAATCGTTACGCGTCTGACTTATATTTGGAAACTCTAAATTTTTGAATGTGCTCTTGAAAATCAGCTTCCACAGTTCATTATATGATTTTGTATCTTTTACGTTTTGAACTATAAGTTCGTGAAACTTTTTGATAGGTATTGATTTAAAGAAATTGTTTAGGTCTGTTTCATCCAAGTCCTTTGATAGGATGATTAACCATATTTCTAAAGGCAAATCAAAGAGAATGGAATATGCCAAAACATTGTCGTTGATGTCTTTGCCAAAGACAACATCTTTGTTATTTGCAATCATTATTTGATTATTATTGGTTTTCTATCAGCAATAATACTTTTTTTTTTTTTTTGGAAATAACAAGACTAATTATAAACGTGTCTGTTTAAAATTAAAAAAGATATTAAGTGGTTTATTATTAAGGGTGACACATTTTGTTATGTGTGGGTGGTTTTCGGGTTTATTGTCTGTTCTTAGGATATAAAGTCACGTGTGTCAAAATTAAAAGAAAGTTTTTATTGTATTTTATAAAATTTGAGCATTAAGCACCACTGTTTCTCAAAGAAGATATGTCATTATAAGCTATATAAAAAAGGAATTTTATTATTACAAGAAACAGATACACTCTTTTATTAGTAAACATCAATACATGATTTCCACTTTATTAATTATAAAATCTTGTTTGGTGTCACGTGATTCATCACACTTTACATATTATTTTTCATACAGTGGATGAGGGGTTTTTCTTCCGTTTTCCATCACCATTTTTTATTATATTTTTTGTAATTATAAACTATCACACAGTTTCACATAAATGGTATTGAACTATATAAACACCAAAAAAAAAATAAGCACAACTTTAAGAACCTTAGTTTTTAAGTAATAAATCTGATTTAATCTGTTATTACTTATAATTTTGTTCTTTTCCTGACAAGCTCCAAACATAAGATCTTTGTTTTAAAAGAGTCAATATACCACTGAAATGCATATAGATGAGATTCCTCCTGAGATCTACAATGATGATCACATTTTATTCAACATTATAAACCATTTAGATCAACACTCAAAAACAACAGTTGCTCTTTCTTCAAGAAGAATGAATGAGTTTGCTGTTAAGGCTTTATATAGAAAAATCTACATCAATGATACACCAATAGTAAAGTCCAATGTGGTCAACATAGAAGCATCTTGGTCTTTCCTAGGAAACAATAAAGGATATGGCCAGGGTGAACTTATTTATAATTTAAAGTCATTTATAGAAACACTTGCAGGCTCTTACCCAAAGCTGGATAATCATGAAAAAAGCCCTATAGAAATTTGCAGGCAAGAAAGACACCAAAACATAATCCAGTCCATTAAATGGATTAGATTCAATTGGGATGCTAACCAAAGACTCCAGTTGGATATACTTAAATGGGCTATACAGGGCGGAAACTTGCAAAGAATAGAAAACATGGTTTCTCCTTTACATTACTACTTGATGTATCAGTATCTCGACAAGTGTACATTCACATCTTTGGAACATGCACCCGCTTTGGCATCTGTCCCTGCAGAAGATTATATGACATGCTTAAGACAAGATGTTGATGATCATACCGGAAGAGAACTTGATGGCAGAGCCATGGGATTTTTCCAGCTGGCTAGAAATAACAAATTATTGAATGAAACCTTGCTAGGGTTTAAAATGTTCCTAGAATATATCTACAACTCCAAGGACTTGCCATTTAAAATAGAAACAATATCAACTTTTTTGGATCCTGCCTTGATTTTTGCCAAGCCATGCACATACACTGATGCTACATCCAATACCACGCATTTTCAAGGGCTTCTATATTCAAAATGTGATTCAAATGTCTTTTTAAAGGTCAAATTAAATGTATTCAATCAATATGAACAATCTGAACAAATTAGAATATTACCAAAGTTGAAAATAAAGGATTTGAAAATGCATTGGAGAGATAATGAATTCCCAATTAATATTCCATATTATGTGCAAATGAGTGATGAAGGGAAATTGCCAAAGCTCTCGGATATGTTCTTTAATCAAACATTGGAAACAGTAACAATAATTTCTTGGGATGCCGTTGTTGCAAAGAGAAACAACACTGTTTTATTTGAGTTGTTAGATTTTGAAAACATCACTGATTTGTCATTGATATCCTTGAATTACGAACCTGATTTAATTTCCAAATTCTTTGATAAAACTAAGAACAAATTTGCACACAAATTAAAAAAGCTTAAGTTGGATTTCAAAGATACTCATTCTCTGAAGAATATTCCACTGCACGACTTAAGAACCATTATAGATAGCTGTCCAAATCTTACCTTTTTAGATATAAGATCAGAGTACGATTACCCAAACAAAAGATCAATCATAGATCAATTTGAACACATTGATGATTACACCTTCCAAGCATTTGAGGATATGAGAGTATGTGATTGCAAGAGATGTAAGAACTTTTTACACAATGATTTGCTGAAGAAGAATATGTTGAATTTGAGAAGAAAGCCAGAAGGGTTAGATAAGCTTAACATATTCAATTACATCAGTGTTACTATGCTTTTGCCATACTCTAAGAGTGTAGGTGTATATCCTTCTGTTTTAACCAATCAAATCAGTTCAGTTGATTTGTGTATCAAGAATTCGTTGTTAAGAATGGATTCTGCTCATGGTTTTAATATATGCGGAAGTATTGACAATATCAAGTTTGTTCCTAATGAGTACTTGGTATATGATGATCCACAAAAGGATCCAAAGTGTATTGATACACAAATGGTTGAGGTCTTGTACATGAAGTTGCAATTGTTGAAGAGATTATACCTAGAATTCTTTGAAGACTTTGAGCAGGGCTACGGTTATGATATCAAAGACGAATTGGTTAACTTAAGTTTTGTAGATTGTGCTAATGGTACAGGAATGAGTTTAGATCACATTAAAAAGTCCTTCATATCCCCTGAGTATGTCCACAAGTCCCTTCACTATTACTATCACTACCAAGAAGACTTCATTGAAAGAAATATTTTGTCCAAATTGAAAAATTTGAAGCACTTGGTATTTAATGAATGTTCATACTATGTCTCTAATGATAATGTTGATCCTAGCAAAAAGGTCTTAGAACCGCTGTTCTACAACGAGGGATACAAGGAAACAGAAGACATGGAGAAGTATGAAAGACAAATCCAAGAATCACCTTTAGTCAAGAACAAGAAGTTCAATATTGATGAGTTGGCTGTTTTGTTCAGATTCCAGATTTTCCATAACATAGTAACAGATACATCAACTGGTGATAGCTTGAAGAATGCTCTTTTGGAATGTATTTTGGTTCTTGAGATGATATTTGAAAAAGAATTTGTGTATATGGATAATAAATACAGAGAGAGTGATATTCCATTAGCAACTGTCTCCTACTTGGATGAGAAAAACAATTTAGGATCATTTTTGAAAGAACATAAAAATTATAAACCTGCAGAGAAGCATCTTGGCGAGCTGGATATGTCTAATTTAGATTCACCAGATAGAAGTGAATTATTAGTTTCAAATATTCTACAAAAGAATATAACTGGATTGCAGGATAACGAAAACGATATGCCAAAGATGCTTTCTCATTTAAAAAATAGAGCTTATGTTTATGCTGTGCCTTTGAACTTTTACGAATACATTAACTATCCAGACTTGGATGCCCTAAAGGCTAAGGTGAACAGACTGAAGTATAGTCTTCGTTACCTTCCATTCATCTCTGTTGGCTATAAAAAGAAAACCTTCTTTTATAACAGTGAATCAAGAAACTTGGATGATTGGGGAAGACACAATGAGAACATTGACAAGTATCAGGATTATTTCACATGGGAAGATGAGTATCCCCATCAAAACTCAAGTCATTGATTTTTTTTTCTTTTTTTTATATTTACATATATACTTGATATAAAGTACTAAATTAAACCGTTTCTTTCACACCATTCTTTGTTAGCCAAGAAGATGTTGTTTGGATCTTGCTTGATTCTTACATTTTGCCATTCAGTTAATTTTGGACCAAACCACTTTTTAAATAAGCTGGCCATACCATACATATCGTATTCTTTGTAGCTGTCCTTTGGCTTTTGGTCTTTAGGTAACATTGTAACATCACCGATAAAGTTCTTGGCCCAATGTGGTTTACCTTTACCTTCAATTAAGATGTTTTCAAAAGCGGAAAACCATGATCTGATTGGAGTATTGTATCCAAATGGTCTGTAGATTGTAGCGTTGACGTACAAAGTCAATTGGTCATTGGTTACTTTTTCAGAGTATTGCAAGGTTGTTGTTGTTGGATCTAAGAATGGTCTAGTTAAGTTACCAAATACAGGACCAGCAGATGTGCTGGTTCTTTTAGAGTAATCAGGATGTTTTTCTGGAATGGTTGTATTGGAGCATCTTACTTCCATAGGAACATGGACGTAATATTCATTGTCTCTGGCGGCTTTGGCAATAACTTCATCCAACTTTCTCAAGACATCAGGACCGTTTGACAATGGACAATTCCATTCATCAACAAATTGCGAAAACAAACAATCCATGTTTAAACCATCAATAGATGTTTGAACACATGACAGAGCGGATTTTTCATTATTAGAGGAGGCAGAGATGGCAGGGTTTTTACTGAAGGTTTCAACAACACCAAATTGATTGGTGAATACAAACTTTTCAATGTAAGGAGTCAATCTTGGGCAAACAGTAACAGCAACAAACAACATCAATTCATAAGAGAATCTACCAATGGTGGTACCCCACCATGATTTTCTTGGTGTGGCACTAACAGGTTCATCTGTCTTACTACCTCTCCATAAAACACATTTTCTGTTGTATGGGTACCACCAACATCTAATAAATTCACTTGAGCACCAGATATTATCCCAGTTTTCCAATAAAGTTTCAAAGTTGATAACTTCTTGCACAGATTTGATGTTGTACTTTGGAATGGCTCTGATGGTAGCCTTGACAATAATACCAATCTTTCCTAAAGACAACAAAGCAGCTTTGAAAATTTCAGGATTTTCTTTTTCGTCACAGTAAATAACTTCACCTTTACCATTGATCAAGGTCAAGTTAACATACTGGGATGAAACCAAAGAATGTAATGATGATGAACCGTGAGTACCAGTTGAGATGATACCAGCAGCACTTTGCTCAGAAATGGAACCCAAATTTTGCATATTGTAGCCCTTCTTGTCCAAGTACTCGTTCAATTGAAAGATTCTAATACCAGCTTCAACTTCAATATCGGCATAACCTTCATATTCCTTGAACGAAAGAATTTCAGACATATTATCCAAGTTCAATAAGTAGTCTTTACTTAAACACATGTCACTTGGTGAGTGACCACTACCGACAACGGTCAAAGTCTTTCCATTTTTGTTACATTCACCGATGATTTCTTGTATTTCTTCAATGCTAGAAGGTTGGAAGTAAAGTTCAGGCTTGATTTGATAAATGTTGGCCCAGTTTTTGAAGGTGTAGTTATTAACACCTGTTTTTAAGATTCCACTGAAAGTGCTCATTCTTAGGTATGTTCTGATAACGCTATTTGTGATGTGGTTATAAACAATATGAAAGTCTATTAAATTTTCTTTATTTATAATTTTAAATTAGTTAAGTTTCGTTGCATCTAAATTGATAAGAATTTGATAATGTGATTTCACACTGAAAAACAACCCCTCTTACTTTATTTTTTCACAGGGGTGAAATTTTTGGAGGTTCTTTTTTCAAAAATATGCACCAAAAAAAGAAAAAAATTATCGCTAAGCCCCATAATTGATCCATTGATTAACCTTTATCTATATGAGTATATAATAATTAGTGGAACAGATTTTTAAAGTCATCAGTGGTCATTGCCTTAACTTCCTCTGCTGCCTCAGGCTTATTGGTTTCTACAGGTTCTTCTTCCATGCTTACTTTCTTCTTTTCGGTAACTGCTGCGGTTTGAGGTTTATCTGAATTTGCAAGGTCGAGAACAGTTCCGCATTTGATCAAATCATTTGAATACTTGACATTGTTAAACTGCAACACTTTGGTATTGTCAAATTTAAGTCTAGCTTTGGATACATCCTTTTCATCTTGAAACTTTACCAATACACCTTTATGATCAGTCACAAGTAAAAAATCTGTTACTTTACTACCTGGTATTTCCGACTCCAAGTACTTTGACAATTGATACTTGTTTAAAAAGTTTATTTTGTCTTCAAAAAGAGGATACATCGATACCCAAAGATTGTAGTCTTTGAACTTCTTGCCAAACTTTATCATCTTTTTAAATTTCATTCTTTCCAAGTATCCTTTGCTTTCAACTTTTTGATAATAAATCTTGTTGTTTTTGTTGATTTTCAAAAAGTATTTCTTAGATTCTTTACTTTGTGATAAAATTTTGACTACACATTCAGCATTTTTAAATGTGATAAACCCTATGTTCTTTGTTTTGCCGTTCAATGGTCGTTTTATTGAAATCTCAAAGTGATTTTCATTATCAACACTTTCACAACCACATTTTTCCTTCATCAATTTAAAGATTTCATCATCTGTATTTGTTTTTTTAAGATTAGTCAAGTATAGTACTTTGTCATCTTCACCATCTTGTTCTTTTTTATCTGCTTTCGGCAAACCATTCATTTTTACTATTAGATTATATTCTCCTATTTGTTTGCCGTTCAATTCTTTAATTGCCTTTTCACACATATCAGAGGTTAGTAAATCCACATATGCAAATCTTTTGTTACTATTAAACTGTAAGCTGGGAAGTCTTACTTCAAACACACTATCAGCCCCAATAATTTCCTCAAACAATGCCTTTATTTCTATATAACTGTAATCAACCGGATAGTTTGTTAGCCATAACGATGCATTTTCATAAGCCTCGACGGTTAAGACTGGTGATTGTGGATTGTTATTAAAGTGCTTGAAGTTCATAGTCAATGAAGAAAGCAACTCTTTTCTACAGCTGAATTGTATCTTTGCTGTTTGTATATTCTTCAAAAATTTAGTTTGTTTAATGCTACCACATACTTTGAAAAAGTTGTTTATGGCTTTGATATTTGTGCTTTTAGGAAGATTTGTTACAATACATGTACAGTACTCTCTTTCGTGTCTATCTAATGATATTTCCTCTTGTAAAGTATTTTCAATTTCAGAGTGTCTTCTTTTGCTTCCTATTTCACTCATTATATATTGTTTTCAGGTAATTGTTGTATTTTGTTTATATAAGACACATCTAAATTATGAAACTCAAGGAATAGTTTCTTATTTTTTTTTTCTTGGGTATTTTGCGTATCAATTCGTGCTTGACACGTGCATTTTCTTTTCTTTTCTTTTTGAGCGAGATAAAAACTTGAAATTACTCTTTTTGGGTGAAACTTTTCAAATAATTTGGCCTTTTTTTTTTTTTTTTTGAAAATGATATCTACAATGATAAGACCATAGGCTTTAGTGTAACAACATATACACAAGTTTTTTTTTTTTTGGTTATTTGAATATATATAGATGCAAAGTGATAAATATTTAACCAGTTTTGGGTGGAAAGGACACGGTACCCCGTTGTCTGAAAATGGGTTGGTTCATCCAATTCTTATAAAGCATAAACAAGATAGAAAGGGTATTGGTAAAGTAAACAACTTGGATCAAAAAGACATGTGGTGGGAAACCATGTTCAACAACAACCTGCAAAATCTTAATACGGAATTAGATTCAAAGACTGGTGATATTGTAATGACCAAGCTACAAAAGGAGGAGGAAGTTTTGAAAAACGTCAAGAAATCCACTTCTCCATTATACACATCAATGTTTGTCAAGGGAAAGGGACTTCAAGGAACCATTGGTGAAAAACTGATCCCAGATACAAAAGAACAGAAAATGGTGGTGCGTGCTACTACCAAAACTAAGAAAGAAAAGAAGGTTGGGAAAAAGGAAAAGAAAGATAAAAAGAAGCTCAAACTGAAGCTCAAAGAAGAAAAGAAAAAGTTGAAGGCTGAAAAAGATGAAAAGAAGAAAGCTAGAAAGGAAAAGAAGGCCAAGAAAGAAAAGAAGGTGAAGAAAGAGAAGAAAGAAAAAAAGAGTAAATCAAAAGCTTGATGAACATTGATATAGTAATTTTTTTTATAGCATATATATGTATTTTAAATTGAAATACTAATAGACTTTCTCTTATTGATATTGCCTTATCCTAATCGCTTGGTTCATGTGAATCATTTTCCTCATCAGATTCACTGTCTGAAACGATAACTTCTCCGTGAAGTTTAAACTTATCATCAACATATTTTTCCGCTATTGTAGTTTTTGAAAACATTGTTTCTAACTTCAATTTCAAGGCATCGAACCGCTCTTGGTCGTTGATATCATCGTAAATAATATCACAATTCTGTAGAACATCCTTGTAAGAAAGTGCCTTTTTTTGAGACTTCTTTGTGTAGTTCATCCCTCTGACTATATCATCAAATGTGATTGATATGTTGTCTGTAATCTCATTCTTCTGTTTGTTCACTTTAAATTCCATCAAAGATAAGAATTTTTCAGTAATCCGGTCAGCATCTTCGTTATCCTTGTTGTTCTTAAGAAACTTCTCAAGCAGTTTTCTCTGAAATGACGAGTATATTTCATGTTTGAAAGCATTTGCCATCTGCACCTCTTTCTCATCCACATCTTCCGGAGTTCTTTTTCTCTTCTTGGCAACTTGAATATCAACAATACTATTAAAATCTTCATACTCATCAACATAGTCAAAATTTAGCTTTCTTTTTATAAAATCAGCAGTCTGCTTTCTAGGCCAGTAGCTTAACCGCTTAGGGAAATTTACTTTATCATTGTTGTTATAGTGCAAGACTTTTCGAAGAACTGATATCGAGTATAGATGCTGCCTGAGGTTGTTTTTGTAGTCTATTTGTATATCTGTAAGTATCTCCTTGAGCTCAGCCAAATATTTAGAATGTTCTTTAGAATTTTCAGAGGACATTCTTTGTAAATGATGTTTGTTTTGGTCTTGAAAAGAAAACTTAATTATCCATTTTTTTTTTTTGATTTCCAAATTTTCAATATTTTTTTTTTTTTTTAAAAAATACTCGGAGAGAAGCAAAACAAAAAACAGTATATAATATAAACAAAATCCTATAGTTATTATTATTTTTTTTTTTTTGTAATTTAACATTTTTTATATATAGATACCAGCTATGGTGGTTAAAGGTATAAAGGAGGAAAACACCTCTTTCCATTATTCATTATTTTTTTTCCTAGGCAATTAAGCTAACTTGTGAACATCATCTTCAGTTTCAGAAGAACCTTCGATTTGTTCACCATCTCTGGTGATGAATTGGTTTGGATCAGTGTCACCGTGGAACTTGTAAGCAACATCTTCTAAAGTAACACCCTTGGTTTCGTTGATCAATAAGGAAGACAAGACACCAGTGAACATTAAACCGGAGTAGATACTCATACACTTCTTGATACCATCAGTACCATTGTTAACGTAGTAACCAATAACGGTTTGGGAGAAGATAGCACCGATCTTACCAATACCAGCACAGATACCGTGAGCAGTACCTCTGAATCTAGATGGGAATTGTTCGGAACATAAGAAAGTGGTGGTGTTTGGACCGAAGTTAGAGAAGAATTCGGCGAAGATGTATAAGGCGAAACTCAACTTGGAGATGCTACCTTCGGTTGGGTGAGGAGTGTCTTGTAGACCAGCAACAACGGCAAAGATTATAGTTAACATAACGAAACCCATGATTTGAATAGACTTTCTACCCATCCAAGTATCAATCAAAGCAACAGAGAACCAGTAACCTGGAACGGAACCGGCACAAATCAAAATTAAGTTACCCTTACAGGTAGATAACAAACTGGAGTAGATGGTCTTACCCTTAGAAATACCAATGGCATGTAAAACGTTGGAAGTGTTTAAGTTCAAACCGTAGAAAGCAACATCTAAAATGAACCAAGAGAAAGCAGCACCGAATAAAATCTTACCGTATTTCCATTGGGAGAAATGCTTAGTGAATTCAGCGAAAGAGGCCTTCTTTTGGGTAGTATCAATGTTGTCAACTTCAACACCGGTCTTCTTTAAGACATCTAATTCTTCTTGTTCGGCTTCACCTAATTCACCAGCTAAGTATCTGGAAACTTCAGCAGTACCTAAGTTGATATCGTTTTGAACATCTAAGGAGTATCTTGGGGATTCTGGAATGGTTAATCTGTAGTATAAAGCGGCAGCACCTGGAACGGCACCGAAACCAATAACAATTCTCCACATTTGATCTAAAGTCTTCTTACAGGTTTCGTCACAATGCTTGGAAGAGACCATGATATCGTTCTTACCAGCCTTAACACAGATCATGGCAACAACGGCACCTAAAACTTGACCCCAACCTTGGGAGGCAAAGACAGCAGACATGATAGCACCTCTCCACTTGGTGGTGGCAAATTCAGCAGTGATAACAGCAGCGGCTGGGTAATCACCACCAATACCGATACCTTGGAAGAATCTCATGAAGGCTAATAAGTAGGCAAAGTTTAAACCTGGAGCAGTACCAATACAGGCTTGGAAAATAGTAGTAACAATGATGATTAATAATTCTAAACCGTAAACTTTCTTTCTACCTAAAGCATCGGACATGATACCGAAACCAACTTGACCAATAACGGCACCAACGGAGGTAGCGGACTTGACCCAGGTTTCAATACCGTAAGTTAAAGCGTTACTACCAGAGAAGTAGATTGGCTTCATCATGGCTAAGGCAATAGAAATGGTGAAAATATCGTAAGAATCGTTTAAGAAACCGATACCAGCAACCAAAATCAAGTAGACGGATCTCCAGGAGAAACCAGCGTTATCGATCTTTTCTAAAGCAAGTCTTCTTCTTTCTAAAGGATCCTTGATGTGGGAGAAATCATTGATGTAATTGTGGAAAGCAGCGTTACCACCGTTTTCTCTAACGTATTCTTGAACTTGATCTTCTTTTTCCATTATGATAATTATATTTTTGTTCTTATAATAGGATATTAATAGTGAATTATCTTATAATATGACTATGGTTTTTATTACTTTATACTTTCTTATTACTGAAGATATAATTAATTTTTAAGAAATAAGATGAAGACTCCATCTCATTTATATATATTCCAAAAAGTGTTGTCAATTTTTTTTATTTTTATTGATCCTTTAAAATTTATTTGGCTAATTGTATAGGGAACTTTAATTTTTTAATTTTCATGTCATCGTGGGTAATTTGCACTAATAAAATGTGTATTTAATTTTTTTTTTTTTTTTAAGCCTGAGAAATTAATTAAACAAGGATCCATGTGGGCAATGACCATATATTTTTTTTAAAATTTTCTAAATAATTCCCACATCAAAAATGATAAAATATTAAAAATTCCAGTCGGCCTTATTCCCCCTGATGGCTGATTCCACATATGAAAACTCCTGACAAATGTTTCAGAGATAAGATAACAGCTGCATGTCATCGTTTTTTTTTATTAATTTAAAAAAAAAAAAGACTACAACAGACACATGTGTCTGTTGATGACTGTTTAATCAATGAAGAGGGCATCTCATCTAAAAGTGCACCCTCACTAATTACGTTTTTTTAAAAGGATGAAGCACTAATTTATTTTTACAGCTAGTTTATCAATTGATTTTCTCAAACACACAGTATATGAAATCTACACACAATTTTTTTATTTTGATCACTCAGACCGTTCATCCATGTGGCTTGGCGATTATTTTTTGTTGTTGCCTTTCAAATGGGGAAAAAACTCTCCTCATCTTACGTAAAATAAAAAAAAGCGGGTACATCTCCACGTGGATTGTTAATTTAAAATATTAATATTTGAAAAACTCGGCCCAACCGTTAAATGACCTCCCTTTGCAAAAAAAAAAAAAGAAAAAATAATCCACTTTAAATTTTATTTAACGGTTTTTTTTTAATTGAAATTAATACACGTTTAGGTATTCACAGCCACAATTCACTTGTAATATCCCAGGTATTAGTACAGTTGTCACATGGAGTTTAATTAGAAATATTGAAGATCAATCAGGGTAGTTTCGGCATGGTTCTGTCATTTAATCAATAACTCCAGGTTTCTTTTTTTCCTTTTGTTTTTTTGTTCTTGCTGTTTCGACCATGACATATCCAAAGCTGTTCATTCGGACTTATTTAAAGACAATCATTCCTTCTATATCTTTTCAGCACAAATTCTTGTTATTTTGTTATCTTTTTTGAGGGCGGTCATTAATTTAGTGCCTCTTGAATGAATTACTTCGTAAGAAATAAAAACGCGTAAGACCCACTCAAGTTAATTGATAAATTGTAGCAACATCTACATTCAAATTTCTAACTGTTAATGCTAGACACTGTTATTAATTTGAAATGTCTTCTTTTACATTATAAGATTATTTCAGGAAGACAGGTATCTCGCTGGATTAATGCCATTTGTGTTGACGAAATTAAAAAATGCACGTGATTTTTTTGTATTTTTTTGATTCTTGTTATCTGATTTTCGGACCTAAGCGACGCCCAAAAAAAAATAGAATGTGGTTTATACCACGATAAAATCTGTCGGATGTAGGTGTACACACATTTGAATGAATGTTTGTATCCCAAAAGGGAAAGACAGTTTTTTGCCCAGCCAAACAAGATGCTCCCTTAAATTTAATTAATATATCTATATTAAAATAAATTAGGGGTAAATTTGCCTACACAAAATATGATAATCCCTTAAAAATATTATCATATTGGTTGTTTCCAGATTAAAGGGTAAACATATATAAGAGAAGATTTATCTGATCTTATGTTGAGAAAAATAGTAGATTTGATATAATTATTGTCTGAGTTAATACGAGAAGAATAATAGAAGGCCCAACGACGAACTTATAAGAATACTTTAAGTTAGGAATCAAAAGACAGGTAAACTATCAACGATAACTTAATTTAAAATAAGAAATAAAAACTACTTACAAAATATACTATATAATTAATGCCTAGAAGAAGATCAGTTGCTAATGCAGCTAACGTAACTAATGCTCCTACAGCAGTTGTCGAAGATACCTTATCTCCGCCAAATGTAGACATTAATTCTCAAGGAAGTTTACCCCACCCAGGTGACACTTTCCCACAAAATCGCGTAATCTAATTTGCCACTTACAAGATAGTAAAGGTAAAGCCCATAAAACGATAAATATATAACCCCACTTGCCTAAAGTACACTTTATTTATTTATTAGTATGATTCATGGAACAAAATCAAATCGATTCAGGAATGGAAGAGCTGCTACTACATCACAGAGCGGTAACGATATCTTAGCTAAAGCTCGTAAAGAAAGAGAGCAAAGAGAACAACAAAAGTTGAAGGTACAAGCATGTACAAGAATACAAAACAAAATTAAATTATATCTTTTTAGAAAAAAGTGGTATGCTGATTTTATGAATGGTATTTTGATTCCACAAATGTATGATAAACTCACAGAAAATAAAAAAACTCCTGTAATTCCACATAAACTAACACACGCATGGCTCTTTGATAAGGAATTAAAATCAGGATTTAGTTTATTGGAAAAATTAACTAAAGGTTCTACAATGACAGCTGATTTCTTTTTTTATGAAATGTTTAAATGGTTAGCTGGCCACTTGGAAGACATATCGGTGGATAATGCCATAAGAATAATCAACATACTATTGGACTCTGTCGACAATGATGCTGTTGCGTTTCATAAATCTGTCGATGAATTATTGCTTTTATCAAAAGAGCAATCTTCTAGAGATGATACTTCTGTAACTTACCCTTGTGCTCATAGATACTATCATTGTGATTTATTTATGATGAAGATAACACAACCAATATATGATTCAGCAATTGGGGAAGATGTGGTTAAAAGATTATTCAAGAGTGTAATAACGCCTGGATATGCAATGATGATGTTTTTGCTCTCAACACGCATGTCGAAATTTATCTTTACCGAATATGACTTTGAGTTCATGACACCTACTGATGATCAAATTCAAAGAATCAAACAAGCACCAATAAGCAACCTCGAACTGATAGAAACACAAACTTTGGGGATCTTTGAACCTTTCTTTTTAGTGTTTTCAAACTATACTTCAATGTTTGTTCCTATTATAAACCATGTTGTTGAAAGTTCATCGCTGCAGCAAATGCATGAGTTGTCAGTTAATGTTCCACTGGATGTTTGTCGAAATTACTCCAACAATGTGTCCATACTCAGTTATACTATACCAATGGATATCTTGTTTAAATCAATTATTGATGTAAAGCAAAATGATTTGAATTACATCTGGATTCTTTACCATCTCTTTCAACTGTATGATCACTTCCATGGAAATTGTCCTTATTATTTCCCAAAAGACTCCATTTTTGATATAAGCAATGCAGAGAATATTTACAAGACACTTCCTATCATTGAAAAATTGGAAACTTACAGTAAAAGCCATTTTGAAATATTGTTTTGTTACTACAATATGAGAAAATATTATAACGGTTATGAAATTGTTATTAAGATTCTATATAGGTTGAAAGGTCAGCGTATATTAGAATTCCTATCAAATAGTTTGGACATAAAGGCAATATTATATCTATACTCAAGACTTCCAACGACTTCCTCCGCAGGTTTTGCTTTTATTGTGAGAGCAATTCCAGATGATAATTCCTTATTCATGTTTCCGAATCTTTTTGCAGATGATTTTGACAAAGTGCTTGTTGAATGGAAGACGACATTAAATGAGTACAACTTGTATGTGTTGAAAAAATTCAATGGAAATCATTATAGACTGGATGTTAATTTAGATAGAGATCGAATTGAATCATCAACTATAGCATCAATGATGACGATTACTCATAGTGTATTTGATGTTCATTACAAAGATGAAAGGGGCAGAGGTGATGGTTTAAGAAAGCAATTTTTATCGGATTCAACAAAGTTGTTTTTTATCAAGTCAAAGATGTTTGAAATTGATTATGAAAAAGGAGAGATATGGCCATCAACACAGTTCTTTGACTTATCAATGAAGGACATTTTTTCGGATTCATCAACACAGTATTTGCACCACAAATCTTTGATAGAACTAGCTGGAAAGACTTTGGCTTTGTTGATGGTGGAAGGCTTCCAATGTCCTTTCAAATTTTCAAGAGCCTTTTTGATGAAGTTCTCAAGCAGATTGCTTCTTAAGATGGATGTGGTAAAGTGCTTAGATTTCAATAAACCTCAGTTTGATCATTTGGATTTTGTTGATTTAAATTTAAAGGATGAAGACTTGTTTAAACAGCTGTTGAGTTTGACAAACTTATCAGTTGAAGACCTTGATTCGATGGAGTTGTTTATGGAATACAAGGATTGTTCATTTGGTAATTACCAAGGGATGCCTGTGAATAAAGACAATCTGACTCTTTATATTGAGTCCATTGTTAGGTATGAAATGAATAACACAAAAATTGAAAAGTTCTTGGATTACTTTGTCGCAGGATTTGAGAGAATTATACCAGTGCAATATGCAATAAACTTACTGCCATTTGCCAGATACAATTGTGAGTTTTTAAGCAAGTTGATCTCTGGAGATGGACATGACAGTTTCCCTACAAAATCCTTTATAGAAAGTTTGACTCTTGAAGGGTATGACAAAGCTGATAGTACAATACGGTATCTATGTGAGATTTTGGAAGATGATATGAGTGATAAAGAAAGATGGGCCTTTTTTGAGTTTGTTACAAGCATGGCTATGTTGCCTACAGAAGGTGTAGGTGCAATGAAGCCAAGAGTTTGCATTGCTAGGACCAAAGGCTACGACAAGGGCATGAATCTTTATCCAGTTGCTTCAACATGTGTTAATATGTTAATTTTACCTGATTATCAAAACAAAGAAGAGTTACTAGAGAAGATAAATTATGTGATTGAAAACGAGCACAGATTCCATCTCGACTAATCAGGTGATAAAAGTTTCTTTTTTTTTTATTTATTGCCAGCTACGTATTATTGATATTTATACAAAACTTTTTTTTTTTACAGAACAATAGATTAATCTAGATTGAAATGGTAATAATTCCATTGCTTAGCTCCCATTTAGGAAAAACAAAAATACTATAATTTAATAATTCTTTGTTCTTGAACCAAGTAAACTCACTCCTTATAAAATATCTTGTAAGACCATTTTCTCTTGATTTCAATGATATCATTAGGTATATGTGAAATGAATGAAGAATGTTCTATTTTAAACTTTTTTTTTTTGTAATTATAAAAAAAAAAAAGGCTAAACTCTAACTAGATTTGGAAAAAATATAAACATGACGTCATAATAGCTCTTCTTTTTTATATTTGTGTGTCCTATATCTGGAATATTATTTCCGTTTTTGGATATTATAACCCAAAAAAGAGACTACACGCGCTTGTTATTTAAAAAGAAAAATGTGTGATTTGTGAATATGCAACCTTTTGTTTATCTTGTGATCTTTTTTTTTTTTTTATACGGTGCGAAAAAAGAAATTTTTTTTTTTTTTTTTGCTTGAATTCAGCCATTGTTATTAGAGATGCCTTGCTGTTTTCTTTTATAAAAGTCGACATTCTAATTTGTTTTGATTTTAATTCTTTAGATCCATCTTAACTCATATATAACCACAGATAAAATATATAAACTCAAATAAAAAAAACTTAATTTATCAGTTCATTTATTTCCATATCTTATTTGATTTTTTCTACAAACCAAAAACTTTCCTTTGTTACATCCAGAAATTATCTCCTGATCTGAAAATATAAAAAAAAAAAATAAATATCCATTTGCTATTTGTTTTGAATTGATTATCTTCTCTCGTTATTCTTTTTTATTGTTATATTATATTTTTTTTAAAAAAAAATAAATAATGGCTGGTACTGCTAAAAACGCTGGTACTTCAACCCAGCAAGTTGTTACATCTATTGTAACCAACTTAATTATCTTTGCTGTTTTATTGCTTGTTTTCCTTCTTTTGAAAGATAAACAAACAAGAATCTATAGACCAAAGACCTTAACCAAAAAAGGAACTGAACCTTTGTCCAGATCCTATTACACATGGTTGGTCCAATTGTTGCACAAATCTGATAGATTTATTTTGCAACAAGGTGGTATCGATGGTTACTTCTTCACCAGATACTTGATCATCATCTCTTTGTACTGTGGTCTTTCCTTGTTATATGTTTTCCCAATTTTGTTACCAATCAATGCTGCCAACGGTAGAAACAATGCTGGTTTAGATCTTTTGGCCTTTGGTGATGTTAAATCCAAACACAGATACTACGGTCATGTTTTAGTCGGTTGGGTATTCTTCTGGGGGTTCTTGTATGTTGTTTACAGAGAATTGATGTACTTCACTGCTATGAAACAAGTTGTTGTTACCTCCAAGAAATACGCTACCAAGTTATCTGAAAGAACTGTTTTATATCAAAATGTTCCTGAAAAGTACTTGATTGATTCTGAAATTAAGAAACTATTCCAAGGTGTTAAGAAAGTTTACATCTCCAGAGCCTCTCCTGAATTGACTGAAAAAGTTGGTCAAAGAACCAAGACTGTTACCAAATTGGAAAATTTGTTGAATGGATACATTGCCAAGGCTTGTAAGACCATCAAAAAGAAAAAATTGCCAGTCACCTACAGTGAAGACAACTCTCAAATCTTTGAAGTCAACAAGAAGAGACCTCAACACAAGACCAGGTTTTTGTTTGGTAAAAAAGTTGATTCTATTGATACTTATGTTGAAGATATCAATACTTTAAACGCTGAAATTTCTGAATTACAAGCTAACCATGAAGAAAACAAAGCTTGGAACTCTGTTTTCATTGAATTCGAAAGTCAATACCACGCTCAAGTTGCTTATCAAACCAATGCTTCTGCCTTCCCATTAGAATTGGCCACCAAGTACATTGGTATTGAACCTAAAGATGTTGTTTGGTTCAACATGAGAATGTTATGGTGGGAAAGAATGGGTAGAAAGTTCGGTGCTGTTTCCGCTATTGTTGCTTTGGTTATCTTATGGGCTATTCCAGTCGCCTTTGTCGGTGTTATCTCTCAAATTACTTACTTGGAAGATAAGGTTCATTGGTTGAAATTCATCAATAACTTACCAAGTGTTTTGTTAGGTTTGATTACTTCTTTGTTGCCTACTATTGCCTTGGCTGTTTTGATGATGTTGTTGCCTATCTTCATCAGAAAGATGGCTGTTACTCAAGGTGCTACCTCTGCTCAAGGTGTTGAATACTTTACTCAACAATCCTACTTTGCTTTCCAAGTCATCCAAGTCTTTTTGGTTACTACAATTGCTTCCTCTGCCACTTCAACTGTTACCCAAATAATCAATAGCCCATCATCTGCTATGTCTTTATTAGCCACCAATTTACCAAAGTCTTCCAACTTCTTCATTGCTTATATCATTTTGCAAGGTTTAAGTGGTGCATCAGGTGTTTTGGCTCAAATTGTTGGTTTAATCATCTACCACTTATTAGGTTCTTTGTTGGACAAGACTGTTAGAAAGCAATACAAGAGATTCTTTGGTTTGTCATCCATTCAATTTGGTACCTCCTTCCCTGTCTTCACTAACTTGGCTGTTATTATCTTTGCGTATGCCATGATTTCTCCTATAGTTTTATTATTTGGATTTGTTGGATTCTTGTTATTATACGTTGCTTACCTATACAACTTCTGTTATGTTTATGACCAAACTGTTGATTCCAAGGGTATTCATTATCCAAGAGCCTTATACCAAACAATTGTTGGTTTATACTTGGGTCAAATTTGTTTATTAGGTTTATTAATTGTTGGTAAAGGTTGGGGTCCAATTATTCTACAAATCATTTGTTTAGGTGTTACTGTATTTGTTCACTTGAACATATCCTCTTCATTTGACTATTTGAACACTGGTGCTATTCCTTTGGAATGTATGATTGCCAAGGACGGTAAATCATCTACAAACAGTTACAAGAACATTTCCCAAGGTGAAGATGATGGTGATGATGCTAAGGAATTGCCAACTAAGTATGTCATGAGAAAATACAACAAGAATGCTAACGGTAACAAGGATTCATCCACTATCGTGAAGTCTATCCAAACTGACTTCACCTATGAACAACCAACTTCTGTTATTAACGACAATGAAAACAGTCTTGTCAGCATTCCATTATTGGCTGATAACTTTGATACATTGATTGATGAAAGCTCTGTTCCTTATTACAAGAGATTCTTCCAACCATACATCTACAAGTCTTACGCTTACTGTAAGTTGAAATTACCATTGTCATACATGCAAGAAGAAGAAATTGATGAAAAGACTTATGTTGATAACTACCATTTACCTTCCGTTTCTGACAAGTGTCCATTGGTTTGGTTACCAAAAGATCAATACGGTTTCTCTGAATACTTTGTTAAGTTCTTGGAATCTCACGATATTGAATCCACTGACTTAGGTGGTATTGTTAACGAAAAGGCCAAGGTCCAATGGATTAGAGGTTGTGAACCAGGTGAAGAACCTGTTGCTGAAGCCGAAGAAGACATTTTTGCTGATGACAAGATGATTGTCAGTGAAGCTGACGATTGGGAAGCCCACAGCAACATGGCCTAATCTGGTTGTTTTCACATAAAAAATAGTTGTAATATAAGTTTTCAAATAATAATTTAATTTTTTTCCTTTGTACGATAATAATAAAGTGTGTTCATTTACAAGAATAAGTGGTATTTTATATGATATATATAACATTTTTTTCAATACTTAGAAGCCACTACTTAAAGTACCATTTTCCATCATAGCCCGCGACGTTTTCTTCCACTGGATGATCTGTCTGTATACGAGACTTGTATTCTTCAACTTTTTGAATAAAGTCTTTTTTGAAACTACTGGAGACGTTTTCCTCAGTAAAAGTAACTGGGTCTTTGATATTCATTTCGGCCTCTGTTTTTGACACTAACTTCTTCCATGAAAGGTGACACTCTTTGATGATGCTTAGGGTTTTCTCCTTGTTCAAGTATTCTCCATTGTGCAAGAATTCATTCTTTTGCACATTACTAACCTTGTAGTTTTCAAACCAAAATCTGATACCCTTTAATAACCCAGGATAAATTTTCTCTACATCTTCTAAACAATTGATTTTGTCAAAGTCTGATGATTGATTGCTTATGCTGATTATCTTCCAGTCAATCTCACCATCATCAATCAAGCCTAAACTTCCAAGAATCTTTACTTGCTGGATATCACCTGTTTCAAGTTTTCTTCCTGTGGAGATATCCAGAACATCCAATGGATCATTGTCCCCATCCATCGCTGGATCTTCCCATGTTTGAGGCAATGATCCATAAGTGGCTATGTAGCCTTTGTATGGAAACAAGTTGTTTATAAATCTCATTTTCCCCTTCTTCATGTCTTGAACTATTGGATTCAGTATATCAGTCTTGCTAACTTCATACTTCGGGTTTGTGTGTTGTGGAATCTCAACAACCATGTTGTAAAGGTCCTTATCTCCTTCAGATTTTAATGGGATGTCATGGAAAAATGAACCTAATTGGGATGTGACTGGGTTCTTGTAGTAGACCTTGTACTCTGGAGTGTACTTGGATCCTAAAATAACTTTATTCAAAAGCTTGCTGTTTGCCTTAAACATGGTTTGGTGTATAGGGTCTGGGGTGAGTTTCTAAACATTTTTTGTTATAAAGTCAGAATCCCTCAAAAAAAAAAAAAAAAAAAAAAGTTGGATTTCTAACTTTGAAAAAAAAAAAAATTGCTAAGAACATCGTAATCATACTGGCAAAATCATAATAAAAACACTATACTCTTCTTATTTTTGTATTTCTTTTATTCAATGATATATATAAATATTGAATGTTATCTCTCAATTCCTAATTATTATTACTGTATTACTAATATTTATTTATTTTTTGTTATAGTTTAGATAGCTTCATCACCCATGTCATCATCCATTCCGTAAGAGTCGCTTCCAACTTCAATGTAATCTCTTTCCAAAGCAGCTAGGTCTTCTCTTGCTTCAGTGAATTCACCTTCTTCCATACCTTCACCAACAAACCAATGAACAAAGGCTCTCTTGGAGTACATCAAATCGAACTTCTTATCAATTCTCTTCCAGGCATCGGCTATGGCAGTGGTGTTGCTTAACATACATAGAGCTCTCTTAACATCAGCAAGTTGAGAGTCAGGAGTGGCTGTAGGAGGTTCATAACAAATACCTATCTTGAAACCTGTTGGACACCAATCAACCATTTGAACAGTTGATCTAGACTTGATGCTGGCAACAGCTGTTTGAACTTCTCTGTTGATGACATCACCTCTGTATAACAAACAGGAAGACATGTACTTCCCTAGTCTTGGGTCACACTTGACCATTTGACTACCTGGCTCAAAACAAGCATTGGTCATTTCCATAACAGTATTAGATTCGTGATTGGCTCTTGATTTGGCAGTTATAGGAGAATAGGATACAAGTGGGAAATGTATTCTTGGGTATGGAACCAAATTGGTTTGGAATTCGTTTAAATCAACATTCAATGAACCATCAAATCTCAAAGAAGCAGTAACTGAAGATACAACTTGGGCAACTAGGTTGTTTAAGTTCTTGTAATCTGGTCTTGGAATACCCAAGTTCTTCTTACACATATCATAAATGGCTTCATTATCAACCATAAAGGTAACATCGGCATTTTCCAATGTAGAGTGGGTAGATAAAACAGTATTGTAAGGTTCAACAACAGAAGAAGAAACTTGTGGAGCTGGGTAAACAGCAAATTCTAACTTGGATTTCTTTCCAAACTCGGCACTTAGCTCTTCCAACATCAAGGAACCTAAACCAGAACCGGTACCACCACCCAAAGAGTGGGTGAATAGGAAACCTTGCAAGCTATCACATTGATCAGCAACTTTTCTTATACTGTTGTAAACTTCATCAATGATATCTCTTCCAGTGGTGTAGTAACCCTTGGCATAATTGTTGGATGCATCTTCTGTACCTGAGATCAATTGTTCTGGATGGAATAAGTCTTTGAATTCACCTGTCTTGACTTCATCAATGACATTAGGTTCTAAATCAACATAAACAGCTCTTGGAACGTACTTACCATTACCTGTTTCGTGGAAGAAGGTACCAAACCCTTCATCACCACCTTTTGGTTTGGTTAGACCTTCTTGTAAGAAACCATCTTTACCAATACCATGTTCTCTTGTGTATAGGTCCCAGCATGAGTTACCAATTTGACAACCAGCTTGACCAACGTTAATACTAATAACTTCTCTCATATTTAATTATTATTCTTTTGTGGGTATGTAAAAATCAAAAAAAAATTAACAAAGTGTTGATGAGTGTGTCTACTTTTTTTGTTTATAAGAATAATCTATTGGAGAAAAAAAAAAGAAAGAATTAGTTGTTATGCTTGTTTTTTTTTTTTTTTTGCTTGGTTTATGATTACAACTATTAATCAATTCTTTTGATTAAAAGAACTGCTTACATATCCTTTTTCATTGACCAATGAATGATGTTATTAATTAAACTAATGTCAATACTTGATTAATGTTTACCAGAAAAAAGATCAAAAAAAAAATTGTAAATGGGAAATTCTGTTTTTGCCCTACAAAGAAAAAAAAAAACAAACAAAATCTAAACACCACGCTAAATCCTGTGTGCGTGTTTTTTTGTGTTTCAAATATGTTTTGGTGTATTTTATTTTTTTCCTTTTTTGGTTATGGCGGCTACGATTAGTATTACCTATTTGAGATTGTTGGTGTAAACAAATTCAAAAAGTCATGTGACCCGATTGTTTTTTCTACCCAACAAAAAACTCCACCAAATTAAATTGAGTAGTTTACATTTATCCATGTAAAAAATAGTAATATTGAAAAAGTCATTTCTTCAAATGTAAAATTTGTTGATTGATAACATTGAAATATATCAAGATGAAGTCCGTTTTATATTTATTTAAATAACTCACACTCTGATTTTAAATAATAATAATATCGTAGTAATAATACCCCACTCTCTTATAAACACTTTTATAAACGAAACTCAAACGATCTTTCGTTTAAACAGCTGATTTTTTTTTCCCTCCCTATACAACAATTTTCTTTTTTTTTTGTTCACCAAAATCTTGTGTGGAAAATTTTTTTTTATTGCAAATTGATTTAACGCGTTTAATTTACCACCTATTTTGGGACTTATTACTTTTTTCAGGAAATTCCTTTATCATTTGCGACACTTCAACTTTGGTTGTTTTCATCATCTCATGTTATTTGAAAGTTTTTTATTTCAGTTCATTCTTTCATATATTATACAGAAAAGATACATAAAAGAACCCAGGTCAGTTATTAACTTATCATTATAAATATTCAACTCAAACATGTCTGAAGAAAACGCTTGCAAGAAACAAAAGATTGAAAGATCCATCCCAAAGAATGTTGGTATCAAGGGTATTGAAATCTATACTCCAAACCAATACGTCTCTCAAGAAGACTTAGAAGCCTTTGACAATGTCTCCAAGGGTAAATACACCATTGGTTTAGGTCAAACTAAGATGGGTTTTGTTAATGATAGAGAAGATATCTACTCCATGTCCTTAACCGTTTTATCCAGATTGATCAAAAACTACAACATTGATGTTAACAACATTGGTAGATTAGAAGTTGGTACTGAAACCTTAATTGATAAGTCCAAGTCTGTCAAGTCCTACTTGTCTTCTTTATTGGGTGACAACCATGACACTGAAGGTATTGATACCATCAATGCTTGTTACGGTGGTACCAATGCTTTGTTCAATGCCTTGAACTATGTTGAATCTCAATACTGGGATGGTAGAGACTGTATTGTTGTTTGTGGTGATATTGCCATTTATGACAAGGGTGCTGCTAGACCAACTGGTGGTGCTGGTACCATTGCCATGTGGATTGGTGCTGATGCCCCAATTGTCTTTGATCACGTCAGAGGTAATTACATGGAAAATGCCTATGACTTCTACAAGCCTGACTTCACCTCCGAATACCCAGTTGTCGATGGTCACTACTCCTTATCATGTTACGTCAAGGCCTTAGACTTTGCCTACAGATCTTACTCCAAGAAGGCCATTGCTATGGGATTAGTTGAAAAGCCAGTTTCCGATGAATGTTGTGGTGTCATTAACCACTTTGACTACAACATCTTCCATGTCCCAACTTGTAAATTAGTCAACAAGTCATATGCCAGATTATTGTACAATGACTTCAAGTACGATACCACTGGTACTGTTTTACCAGAATTAAGCCAAGAATTCAAGACCATGTCTGATGAAGAATCCTTGAAGAGCAAGGATTTGGAAAGACAATCTGTAAAATTAGCCAAGCCATACTTCGATGAAAGAGTTGCCTTGTCCTTAACTGGTCCAACCAACATCGGTAACATGTACACTGGTTCTGTATACTCCTCTTTGTGTTCTTTATTAGAATTTGTTGGTAACGAAAAGCTACAAGGTAAGAGAGTTGGTATGTTCTCTTACGGTTCTGGTTTGGCTGCTTCCTTATTCTCCTTCACTGTTCAAGGTGACTTGACCAACATAATCTCCAAGTTGAACTTGAGTGAAAAGTTGAACTCCAGAATTGGTGTTTCCCCAACTGAATATGAAGCTGCTTTGAAGTTAAGAGAAGAGTTACATTTACAAAAGGATGTTTCTCCAAAGGGATCTGTTGAACACTTAACTCCAGGTACTTACTACTTGACTAAGATTGATGACAAGTGGAGAAGAGAATATTCCATCAAAGAATAAGCTGTGTATGTTATATATATTTTGCCTTTTATTATTTTAAAAAAAGAGAAAGATAAGAAAGTGGTTATGTCCGACGAAGACGATGATAGGCCAACCAGATGTTGATTTTCCACATAAAGAAAATCTGGTGCGGAACAAAAAATGGGAAACCGAAGCATCTCGACGTTTGGATGTGTGTTTTTTCTTGTCTCTGGAAATACGTAGAAACTTGAGCCATTCGTAAAAAAAAAAAAAAAATTTTTTTTTTTCCTTACTATGAATAATGAATATTCGTAAGAAAATAGGAAGAGCTTGTTTAAAGTGGCTTTTTTTTTTTTTGAAAATTCATATTAAATAATAATTAACCAAAAACTAAAACAAGCTACATAATCAGCTACCCAAAAACAACAACTCTTTCAAGATGCATTTCAGAAAGATCAATTTGTACAAAAAGGCTGCATACCCACAAAATTACTACACTCCAAACACTTCATTGTCCAATGGAAATGTCAAGGCTTCCACCGCGTATGCTTTGGCTTCTATGACTGTTGGTGCTGCCACAGGGACATTTGTGTTGAAGAATGTGCAGAAGAAGTATGCCCTAGAACTTGAAGAACAATCACAATCAAGAATTTATAGCGATGTCGATATGGATCAAGAATTTGGCGATTCAAACACCCAAAATGATTCTAGCTCAAACACCAAGATGAAGAAGAGTACTTCTGAATCAAGTCAAAGAAAAAAGAGATCAAGATTCAGAAGTCCTTCATTTGCATCAAGAAATAGAAGAATGTCATTTGATGGGTTTTCAGCAAATATTTTAAAAGTTGATAAAAATATTAAAATAAACGGTGCGGCTGCATATGGATTTAATATTGATGGTTTAGATAATACTAAATACAATTTCACAGAAAAATCAAGCAAAAATGAACAAAGAAAACATAAAAGAGACAAGGCTGACTTTTCCTATACTGGCGAAACACATTTACGTTATGCATCAGTCCACCATGCTTTAGTGAACGAAAATATCATTGGAAAGATGTTGCTATCGAAAGTTGAAGATGACGAAAACAAAAAATCAAATGTTAGTGCTTTCCAGATTAAAGATCAAAAAGAGAATGTTAATAAATTGGCCAACAATTTCAATAACTTGAGTATTAAACCTACGTCAGATGCCTCTATGATGAAGTCTGTATCAATGCAAGCTCAAAAATCATATTCTCTTAATGAAGATGAACATATACAGATTGTAGAGAACCTAAAGCTGGATGATTGGCTAAATGACAAGAACATTGTTGTTTCGGAAGAATATTACGAAAAGACTAAACAAATATGGCCTGCAGATTCAGATTTGGGATTGAATAAAATTAAGTTTTCCAATACTCTAACTGAACAAATTCACAAGGCTTATGAAAACAAAGACTTCAATAAGATTTATTCTTTGTACTTGGCAATGAAAAGAAATGATTGCACTCCAAGTGTTGAAACCTTTGATTTAGTGATCAAATCTTTATGCTCAAGAGACATGGATAACACCGATTTGGATGAAAGAATGTTCCACATCTTGACATGCTACCAAGATTTGATCAGCATGAAGATAAAACCTCTGGTATCAACTTATCACGATATTATTTTGGCTCTATTGAACGGATCATTAGATGCCATCAAAAACAACAATGCAAATGGAAAGGATTTCTTCAACATTGCTATAGACTTTTTCAAAACCACTTACAGCAAGGTTCTTAAAAATAATTTAACCGAAAATTTGGTTGAAGCTTTATTGTACTCATCCTTGCAATATCAAAGTATAGAAACTTCCAAGTACTTGTATGAATTATTACCTGAATTGGCTTCATCTCTTCCACAAAAGTTCAATGGTCCTGTTTATAATTACATGAGAATTAGATTCAGCTATGACTTGAACACCACAAACGAATCTATTCAAAACTGCATTCAAACCTATTCAGCATTGAACCAAAGATATTGCTTAATTGATAGAAGTTGTGATATCAAAGACTCAATCACCATGACATCCGCTGTTGTTACTGGTTTGATCAAAATGAACAACATCAAGTTAGCTTCTGATATTTTGAATGATACTCTTATTTTCATGAAGCAACAAATGCCTGATGTTGATATCCAAGAAAAGCAAATTCTAATTGAAAGCTATTTGTTACAATTAAGTCAACTTGATTTGGTCAAAAGTGAAAAGTTAAGAAGATCTTTTGAATCCAAGGCCATAGAAAGTAAGTCTGCATCCATACCTAAGTTAAGTTTTAATTTCTACAAGAGTTTGTTGTACAATGTTATGTGTTGGTTACCTCATCAACAAAACATTCCTATTGACTTATCAGCTTTATCAAAGGTTATTTTCAGTCAAAGACTTTTGAGATTCAACAACAAAAATGTTACAAGTGATGAAGAATCAGTTTGGGAAAAGATTACCAGTGCTAGCAACAACATTCACCCTAATAGATTGTCTTATGAAAGATTGATGAACGAATTCATGAACTACCACTTCAATCAAGTCCAAAACACCAGAGATTTAGAGTTATTGGTAATGATCATTGAAGATTCTGTTGTTAGCAACTACAAATTCTCTCAAGAACAATACTTTACAATCTTGGAATTCTTGATCAACGAAATCCATGCTTCAAAGGAGTACATCTTCAGATTTGTTCAAAGCCATGGTTTGATGAACATGGAAAATTTCCAATTTTTGAATACTGCTGTTACAGCATTTGAAGACAACAACATGCATGATATGATTTTGAAATTATCAAAGACCAAGTACTTTGTATCCTTATTGCAAAAGTTTAAATTAGAAAATATGGATGAATTTGAATACAAGGGTATGTGTAGAGTCTTTGAATCCATCTGGATGTCCAAACAAGACTTAGGCATGATTGGTGTTGATTTATCCTTGCATTCTTATGTTTTAGAAGAATTCTTGAACATTGATTATCTGTCAACTGCCAATAACCTAACTTTGAAGACTACTGAGTTTTTTGAAAACTTGAAAACGAACTTTATGCAAAGATTTGAAACTTTTTCTTTGTTGAAGTTAGATATCAATAAGGTTGAACCTCAAGTTGTTTCAGTTGCTTCAGTTTTGAAGGAAACCGAACAAATTCATTGTTAAATTAATTATTTATATAAAAGACGTTAATATTTTTTTTTTGCTTTAAACCATTTCTTTGAATTCAGATACTAATTGTGGGTTTAGCTTGATCAATCCTTTAAGAACAGTCTTGGTTTCATCTTTATCAAAAACAGATAATACCTTTTTCAATAAAATCACAGATATTCTCATTATTTCTTCGTTAGAAGAGCTGTTGAAGAAGTTCTTTACATCAAATTTCTTTTTGTTGTTGGTATTAGTATCTGCTAATGACTCATTGAATAAGAAAATAGTATCCATAGATTCATTGGCAACATCCAAATCAATGCAGAACTTTCTTGGTTTCAAATGCTGGATTACAAATTTTTTATTTTTATTTTCATCGTACTTGACTATAGCGGAAGCTCCGTAGATGACTGTAGGAACCGATTTGATATAATTGATTGCTGTGATCATTTCACCGCCTCTTTCTAAGACCTTTTCTTTAAACATATCATTGTACACTCTCCAAAGCTTGATTTGAGGGAACTCTTCATTCAAGCTAGGTTCAAACAAACATCTTAAAAAGACTTTAGATCTTTCTGGATCATCCAGCTGTAATAGCCTTTCAAAGACGTGCTTTGGCATTACAGGGATGTCATATTCAACTTCTGGCTCTATTTGTTTTACATCCTCAACACTCAAGATATTCTTATTATTCCTTTCCTTGATGTGATTATCCAAAGATGAATAGTCCATGTACTCTGGTGTTATTGTATTGATCAATGCTGACTTCAAGCTCTTCAAAATTTCCTTGTGTTCACCATTTGAGACATATGCAAATCTGTCATCATTTGAGATATATTGCTGTAGGAAATCTAAAACTGCAATAGTCAAGTTTTCCCTGGTTTTATCAAAAGTCAACAAAATGTTGATATTCTTTTTGATAAAATCCATGCTGACAAAGCCCTTGAAATCCGAGTCACTTTTGGTGATGTATCTGGCAAATGTTGTTAATATAGGAATTAGAATCTTAGAGTCCAAGGAATGGTAATACTCATCGTATATTATTAAAATGTTTTTGAACAGAGTATTGATGGTGCCTTCAGATTCTGTATCATTAGCTTTATTGTTTGTTATGAAAAGTGCCAAGTTTTCTAGTAGATCCAAAGAGTATTGTAGAGCTTCAAGTCTGATATCCAATAAATTATAGCTATTTGAGTTTAATGTAGAGTAATCCAATACATGGTTGATCATACTTATCAAAGAGCTCATCAAGTTCTTAATCAAATAGGTCAAAACTGTTGAGTCTTGGGATAAGTTTCTTAAAATCAAAATACATGTAAGGAATGTTGATTTTGAGATAATTTCATCGTTATTAAGCTCATATTCAATGATTGAGACTAATTCACCCATTATTGGCTCAAAGAAACTCAAATCTGGATTTACAGAGTTGCTCAGCTTCAAAATCACATTTAGATTGTATTGAAAGACCTCATCAATGTCTTTGTTTTTCAAAAGCACACCAGACTCAAAGCCCATACGGATCTTGTGGTATGAATCATCAACTTTGGATGCCTTTGTATAATTCTCTAGAGCTTCTTGCATAATAGCAAGTTGCTGTGTGTTCAAGTATTGACTTTTGTATCTGTTAGCTTGTTTGTTGACTCTTGTATTAACTTCTTGGAAATTTTTCAGTTTCATGGTATTCAAATTCAAAGAGTCAAAGTTTTTCTTTTCAAAGATGGATGCATGTGTAAGTTTGTTCAAACCATCTTTTTTAGAGTTGATGTTTTTCTTTTCGTATGTAGGAAGTAGAGAAGAGTTGATTTTATTTTGTATAAGCTTAGAGTATTGTTGACTAGCAACATCCGAATATTTGTTGTTGCTGTTAAGGTTTAGAACGGTGTTGATAAACTTGTTGGCATTGGAATTTAAAGGAATAGCAGCTGTATCCTCTTTTATGTTTGAATTTTCGTTATTGCTCATCTTATTTTGTAGTATCTCCAATAGAGTGGTGTTTAAAGTATGGTGTTTTATACCATTATTTTGTATCATTCAGTTAAAAAAGTAAACAGAAAGAAATATCAATATACAAAAAAATATTGGTGTTTCAATAGTATTTTTTTTTTTTTTTGGTGATTTCAAAATGGATGTGTTCGTTTTAGGAAAAGTACAATTTTTGTATAATGACAGGGTAATATAAAGTACCATCACGTGTTGAGTCAGCCATATGGGTCTAATATTCTTTTAAAAAAAAAAACTCTGAACAATCCAGTATTAATTAAACCATAGAAAATACTAGCTCAGTTTTTGTAGTATACACTTTTCAAAAAAGAGAGCAACAAGATAATATTAATTATGATCTAATATCAGAAATATTAAAATAATAATAATAATACGTTTATTAAGTTATTACCATAATGACATAACACGTTTTGGAACTAAGTACAGATTCGTATTTATTTTATAATTATTCCTCATATCCCTTTAAAATTGAATAAAAACACACACACTTCTACCGTACAACCATATAATTATTTTAGACAGTTTTGGATGTCATGGCTTTAATAAAGGGTGTGGTGAATTTTCTTTAAAAAAAAAGATATATGTGTTTAGAATTACGTAGTACTTTTTTTTCTTGCTAAAGAAAAGTCTCCCCTAAAAAATATATAATTAATTTTTTTTTAAAAAATCGTAGTGGTTTAGGATCACTATATTCAACAGTTTAAACATAGGGTTTAGGGGACTGTGGGGATCATTTTAGATGAACAGTATATAAATGGTCAGTATGATCCTACTCCCCCTGTAAAAAATAAAAAATGTTTAAAATTTAAATTACAAATTATTGAAAATTAATATCACCAAAAACTACTACATAAAAAACACCTTACAATGCTTTTATTGAAAAAATCTACATTTATCTCTTTATTACTGCTCCTAAACACTTCAGCTAGTGTCATGGGTACAGACACCCATACCTTAGTTGATGCTTTAAACAACGATGTCATTGTTGTTGAAGACACTGATGAAAACTCTTGGAACTTATTCAGTGGATTCACTGACAACGATTGGTCTGATTTCTTAAAGGACCACGGTATCCACAAAGTCACCAAGGAAAAGAGCAACAGCTTAAAAGAATACTGCTCCAACAAGTGGCATGAATTAATTTCCGATGAAAACTACGAAAACTCACCAGACTATTTGAGCACTTGGTTCAACAGCATCAAGGATTCTGATCTTGTTCAAAACACCAAAGAAAAAATTGATGACAAGAAGGTAGCCATGAAGGCCAAGGCCGCTGGCAAAAAGCATTCAAACGACAACATTTCTTCTTGGGTATTCAACTCATGGGATGTTGAAACCTTGAGAAACTTCTTGAAGAAAAACAACATATACTTGTCCCAAGACTTATCCACTACCCACGACAAGGACAAGTTGGTCAAGGTATGTAAAGAAAACTTCAAGTACTTGAGTAACCGTTCCAAGGCTTCTGGTTACTATTTATCAAACGGTTACTTAGACTCTTGGTCTGACAATGAATTAACCACTTGGTTAGATAAGTACAAAGTCAAGCACCAAAAGAAATCCACCACTGATAACTTGAAGAAGTTAGTCAAGGAGAACTTGTACAGAGTCTCTAATACTTTAAAGAAGTCTAAAAGCGAGTTGATGAACAACTTGGCTGTTGACTCCTGGAGTGCTGTTTTGTTAGACAAGACTAAAAAAGACGACGACAAGATTAAGTCTTTATTAGATAACTTATCCACCCCTGATTTGGTCAAGTGGTTGAAGGCTCATGATGTTGAGTTTGACAAGAACTTTGACTTCAACAACAGAAAGAGCTTGACCAAGCACATCAAGGACAATCATTACATTGACTACTTAACCAATGATGTCAGTGACTACTTATTGGAAAAGAAGAATCAAGCTGAAAAGCATGGTGATACCATTTTGCAAAAGTCATCTAAGCAAATTGCTTCTCAATTGGATAACTTGAAATCCAAGTCTGAAGAAAGCTATGGTAGCTTAAAAGATTGGAGTCTTGAAAACTTGGAAGCTTTACAAGAAGACTTAACCACCAGATACCACATTGCATCTAAGAAGACCTACAAGACCAAGGATGAAATCTTAAAGAACATTGAAGACATCAAGAAGGAACATGAAGATACTTTCTATGACTACTACGATCAAGCTGTAGATTCATTAAGAAAGCAAACTGATCAAATCAGCTCATTCTTTGATGGCTGGTCTTTGGAAAACTTAAAGAAGTGGGCTGGTGACAGTGCCTCTACCATCAACGACAACAAGAATGATTTAATTGTAAAGTCTAAGGCCAAGTTTGATGAACTGTACCCAAGTAAAAAAGATGCTCAAAAGAAAACCGAGGACGTTAAGAAGTTCTGGTATGAAACTTTAGAGAGCTGGTCTTCTGATGACTTGAAGGAGTACTTGATTAGCTTGAAGAAGAAGAACATTATTAAGGATGATGAAAAGACTTTCAGCAAGATGAACAGACAACAATTGTATGAAAAATGTAAAGAAAATACTTTATGGTTCATTACTGCTGGTCAATACACTCCTCCTTCCAGAAAGGACATTTTGGTTAAGAAGATTGAAGATCAAATTAACTTTGTTAAATCAAAGATTCCTTTCTTCTACAACTAATATTATTATATAGTACCAAGAAAAATAAACTTCTGAAAAATAGAAGTATGATGATTTTTTTTAATGAATAAAGAGTTATGATTTTTATTAATTAAACCTGTTTTTAAACCCGACAGATGGAGTTATATTCACATGACTTGGACAGTGTTATATCCGCAAATCACATGTTTTTTTTGTTTCTTTGTAAAAAAAATTTTCCTCAGTTTAAAAAAGAAAATCGTCTGTGAAAAAAAAAAAATAAGAGGAAAATACAATTATTAGACATTTCTCTATTTAAAAAAAAAACAAAAACACATTGAATAGCACCAATAACAACATCATAATGTTCAGATCCTTCAACCCTCTATTAAACGCTTTACAAAAGGCCAAAAAAGCTCCAATCAACCTTCACTTACAAGACACTGCTGTTTCCTCCCATATCAAAAGCGGAGGCAAGGGAATAAACCAATTTGCCAGAGTCAGAACAGAATATAAATACCCATTGAGATCAAAGATAGCCGACGTTTTGCAGAGTGCTCTTGTAGCCACTTTGATTGGTGGTTCCTTAGTATTTTTGACTCTAGTTGTGTCCACAATCCCATTGAATACCACAAAGTCTATTGAATTGCAAGCCAAGGAAAAGAAAGCCCAAGAAATGCGTGAACTAGAAGCTGCAAAGGCTTCCAAGGCCTGAGTATGAAAAGGCAATAATAATATATTTATGTGATTATCTAACTGAGTGATCTTTTCTATATATACTGTCTTGTAAATATCTGATCAGTAACGAGATTACTTTTATTGAAAAGTGAAGAAATGCCTTTTTTTATTTCTTTTGATTATTCAAGATTTACCCGTATCAGTATTTCTTTTTTTCTTTTTTTTTTTTTTAATTGAAAAAATGAAATCAAGAAACCAAAGAAAAATAACACACATCAACAGTATGAACTACAGTGCACCAAGTGGTTGTGTTTCCTTTGCTAGACAGGGGTCTTGTAAATTTGGACTGAATTGCAACCATCCACATGTTAAACCAATTGATACAAGCCAGTACAAGATCTTTGTTCTGCTCAATCTCCTTCCTAAAGACTACCTAGAGAGTTTGTCTACAGAAGAAATAAAGTCTGTGTACATCTCCTTGTTTAATACATTTAACAAGTTTGGTGAAATCAAGGATATAATAATAAACATTAATGAAAAAGGACTGTTTTTAGATGGTAATGTGTATATACAATTTGTGAATGAAAACTCATTGAAAACATGTCTGGCAAAATTCAGAGATGATTTGCAATTTGATGGGCGTTTTGTTGAGAATAATGTCATTACAGGTATCAGAGACTTGTCTGAGATTATTTGCAAAAACTATCACACAGGAACATGCACCCATGAGTCCTGCTCAGGTGTTCATTATTATAAATTTCCAGAAGAAGAATGGAGGGAAATTCTAGATGATCAAACTAACAGAAAATTCACCATAAGAGACAAGCTTATTCTGATTTCCCACAAGATGTGGTCATCAAGCCCTGTGGCACATAGAAGTAACAATAGAACTTACAACACCGGAAGTAACAGTTCAAAGTACCCCATAGGAAACAGATTTAGATGATATATAGTGATTTTTTAATTATTATTAAGGCTTATCTCCGACCAGGAAAATTACCAAAAAAAAATAATAAGAGCAAACCAAAATTGGCGTGTGTGTATCATGGTGGCAAAAAAAAAAAAATAATATATAAATACATAGCGATATCAGAATATTTATAATTACATAAAACCAATAAAACTCTTTATTTTATAATACAGACATGTCTGATAGATACGCATTCTCATTAACCACATTCTCTCCTAGTGGTAAGCTAGGGCAAATCGACTATGCCTTACAAGCTGTTAAAAACGGTGTCACTGCCATTGGTATCAAAGCCAACAACGGTATTGTCTTGGCCACTGAAAAGAAAACAGACTCCCCACTAGTTCTTAATGATACCATAACCAAAATTGAAAGTTTGTCTCCAGACATTGGTGTTGTATATGCTGGTATGGGTCCTGACTTCAGAGTTCTTGTTGATAAAGCCAGAAAACTAGCCATATCTAATTACAAAGCCAAGTATGGTGAATACCCTCCAGTTAAGATTTTAGTAGCACAAGTAGCAAGCATCATGCAAGACGCCACTCAATCTGGTGGTGTTAGACCTTTTGGTTTATCACTATTGATTGGTGGTTATGATGAACACAACCATTATCAATTATATCAAGTAGACCCTTCAGGTTCATATTACCCTTGGAAGGCCACCTCCATTGGTAAAGGCTCTGTTGCCGCCAAGACTTTCTTGGAAAAAAGATGGAACGAAGAATTGGAATTAGAAGATGCTCTACATATTTTGCTATTAACCTTGAAGGAAAGCTTTGAGGGTGAATTCAAGGGTGAAAACATAGAAATATCCATCATTGGTGATGAAAACCCAGAACTTTTGGGTTTCTCTGGTGATAAAAAGGCAAAGAGCCCAAGATTCAAAACTTTAACCACACAAGAAATCAACGATAGACTTGATGCTTTATAATTATATATACAACTAATATTAATTAAATGGTTTTTTCAGAGGATCAATAACTTGAGACTTCTTGACAATAGCTCTAGGCTTGATGGCCTTGGAATATGTATTGGAAGATGACCATTCTGGACCAAGAGGAATTTGCAAGGACTTTTCGTATTGTTCTTTGTTTTCGTATGGGAATGGAACAGCACTGGCTTGGTACTTCAAGTTCTTCTTGTTGACCTTTTCATTTATGATAACGTTCTTCAAGTTCTTGTCTCTTCTTTTATCTTTTTTGGCAATCCCCTTGACGGTTTTCATAACCTTCTTTTGATTGGTCTTCTTGACACCATCTCCGGCCCAGCCACCCCAACCAGGCAAGGTCATATCAACTTGTTTGTCATCTTCATCGATGATAACTCTTTGTTTTTCTTGATCAAACTTGGAAACGACATCATCACCAGCAAAGGCTTGACTAATTAAGTCTTCATTTTGGAAACCTTCTTCAAAGGCATCATTTCCGCTGTTTTGGCCCTTGGCATATGGATCGATGATGTTCAAGGTATTCTTTTCAATGTCCAAAATCATCTCATTACCACTGTTGTTGGATGCCTTATCAGACAATGTGACTCTATCTTGATGCTTCTTGATCTTGTTGGAAGCCTTGGCCATCTTGGAAGAATCTTTGTCAATAACATGGACTTTAGAACTCTTCTTTACATGCTTTTCATCATCTGAGTCTTCATCTAACCAAGGGTTAGAAGTATCATTCTTAACAGGCTTTGGTTCTTCCTTCTTCTTTTCAACAACTGTTTTCTTGGATTCCTTTGCTGGAGCTTCTTTAACGACCTCCTTGACAGCTTCAGCATCAGCTTCAGCACCCTCAAGTTCTTGTTTACTTAACATAGCAGTTGGTGTATAAACTCTTCTACCTTGATTCTTAGCTTTGTTGATACCTTCACCAAATTGGTCTTCAAAGATATCTTCATTATCAGATTCACCGTTTTCGAATCTTCTCAAAGCTTCAAGTTCTTTTCTGTTTTGCTCTTTCTTTCTTTGTTCAGCATCAGTCATGAACTTCATACCCAAAACACCTGTTTTACCAAGAGAACCATTGTTTGTTGCATTATCTTGCTCTCTTTCCAAATCAGATAGACTAATTGGTTCATCATCACTGTTGACTCCTTTTCTCTTACCAGAGTCATCTCTTCCATGAATTCTGTTGGTTAATTGGTCACCTTGTCTTAACATTTCTTCCAATTCTTCTCTGGTTTCTTTATCTTTGGTCATACCGTGTTTAACCATATCTCTGGCCCATTTGGAGGTATTTTTGTGTTTCAAAGTCATTCTTTCCCTAGCTCTCTTGACATCAGCATCTTCCATATCTTCATCATCTTCATTTTCTTCGTCCAACAATTGCTGGTTCTTTAGAAGTTCTTTTCTTTTGATTTTTCTATAAGACTTGGATTTGATTTTTTTGATTCTCTTGGCTTTTCTTTCTTCTCTGAACATCAATTCTCTCATCAATCTCATTTCTTGATTTCTCTTCATCAACTCTTCCTTGGTCATCTTAGCAACTGGCAATTCTTCAAAGTTATCGGGAGATACATTTGCTAATTGTTCAGAATCTTGTTTGATCATTGTGTTTAAGTTACTATCAGTTAAAACCTTATCAATCTTGGATTCCAAAACAGATCTAACATTGCTGGATGGTTGGATGAAAGCACTACTCTCAACCTTCTTGGCACCCTCAGCTTCGTTTAATTTGGAATAATCAACATGTTCCGATTGTCTAATCATTTGAACTGTATCTTGCCATTTGGAAATCTCATCCTTGGTTATAGAGTATGCAACTTTTCTTTCGTTTTTCTCTTGCATACTCTTGGATAAAGGAGCAGCCATGGCCTTGTTAGCTTCTGTATTGTCAACAGACAGCAATGAAGCCTTTTTGGCATCATCAGCATCCAAAACATTCATCAAGTCATTGATATCTAGTTTATTATTAGTGGCATTCATGTTATTTGTGGATTTAGAAGAAAATGGTGAGAATTCATTTTCTTCTTTGTACAAGCTGTTGTTATATTCAGAAAGCATTCTATGTTCTGGCTTCTTTCCCTTGTTGACTTGTTTTTGTAATTTCTTTGAGACTGTGTTCAAATCAATTTCTTCTTGATCATCGGAATCCTTACCAAAGATGTCATCATCGCTTTCTTCATTTTGATCATCAGATGAAGATTCACTTTCACTACTTTCGGATTCCATAACATCATCATTCAGTTCTAATTGGAATTCTTGAGTTTCATCATTTTTATTCAACTTTTCTTTTTTCTTCTTTTCAAAGTCTTCATCCTCCTTTTCAACTTTTTCATTAACATCCCAAATAGCACTTAAAGGCATTAAGTCGTCTTCATCAATGGAGGTGTAAGCATCAGGATCAATGTCTTCTTCTGAATCACTTTGGTTTCCTCTTTTGGATTTATCTTTCAGCTTTAAATCTCTGACGGTTTGAGAGAACTTTGAGTCGTAGGCATCAAACATGTCTTCGTCTGAGCCAAAGGCTTCATCAGAGTCAATTTCTTCATCTTCAAATTCAGATCCTTCGATATCAAAGTCTTTACCGTAGTTGAACTTTGAACCATCGTCTGAATCGTCATCGTCTCTGTTATTTTTTTGCTTTTTAAATGGATTGACAATTGTTCCATTCAACTTGGCATTTCTAGATCTCTTGACATATTCATCAGATTCACCAGGTGCATTCATTTGTCTCTCAGCAATTTCTAAGGCATTTTGAATTCTGCTGGCAACCTTCTTTCTGCTATCGTTTTTGTTGTTTTTAGAGTTGTTCTTTTTTCTACCTGCAGCCATCTTTGTGTATATTGTGTTGGTGGATTTTGGTGTTTATTTACAACAAATCTGACTTATTCAATTGCATTTCTACAACTATTTTTTTATTTCTTTTTTTTTTTTTGAAAAAATTCAAAACGAAGATGTGAGAGTAATTCTGAAAACGGAAATTTTCTCGTTATATACAATTTGCTGGGAAATAAACGTGACCTGCAAAAAAAAGAAATGTTTAGATCCGACACTCCTCTAAATCACTTAAAAATAATTGTATAATATTACTACATCTACAATCATATATACATCATATCTATTTCAACAAAACACCATCCTTGTTGGCTAGTTGAGCAGCCTTTCCAGCACCACCTGTCTTTCTTTCAAGCTCTTCTTGCAAGACTTTGATTGTGTTGACTCTTTCTTGTATGATATCACTGATCTTCTTGTAGTTCATCTTCAGAGTATTGATCTTTCTGTTGTAGTAGTCTATGGCTTCCTTGCCGTTTTTCTCAATGTAGTAACCTGTACCAATATCAACAACAAATCTATCGTTATTCTTCTTTTCAACAGTCTTCTTACCAGTAATGAACAGGGTATTTGTGACTGGAATCAGCATTTCATCTTCTTTGCTTTGCTCAATAAATGTTGGTTGGGAAACATCCTTCAAAGTTTGGATGTTGGTTTCAAACTTTTCTATAAGAGCAAGTAGAGTTTCCAAAGACATGTTTAGTCTTTGGACTTCTTCTCTTAGTTGTCTTTGCAGCTCAACAATTTGTTGTGCTGGTATTTCAGATAAGTTCATTTTATTGCTGCTCATTTTGTGTGTGTGGTATCAATTGATGTGTTTGATTCTCGTTTATGTAGTTTTGGATATAGAGGGTGGAGAGAGAGAAATCAATGAAAAAAAAAAAATTCATATATACACAACTTTTTTTCTTCACAGAAATTTCATTTGACACACGTCGGAGTTAAGAGTGGACACCACGTGACAACTAACCATCGTTAATCATAAAAAATTTATATTAATACAGCCAATATATACAAATACTGTCATCAAGCTTTAGACTTGGTACCTGTCTTCTGCTTCTTTGTCTTTGGCGAAGAGTCTGGCTTCTGTTGTGTCTTTTCAACCTTTTGTGCAAAGTTCTCTATTTCATCATCTTCATCGTCATCATCTTCATTCACATCACTAGCCTTTCTTTTGCCTGCACTTCCTGATCCAGACTTCATTTTCCCACTCTCAGGTTCTTTTTCTCCGTAAGATCCAAGCATTGAGAAATTCTCAGGTGCATTAATTTGTTTTTGCAAGATTTCTCTTTGTGTTGCCAGCTCGTTCAATTCCGTCAGTCTTGACAGTTTTTCTGAATCATCTCTAAAAACAAACTTCAAGTCTTCTATAGTTATTTTCTTCTTAACCACCTTTTTCTTGGTCCCCGATAGTTCATCTAGTGTATCTGTTTTGTAATTGTATAGTTCAAAAAGAGTGTCTGAAATATCATTCAGGTATTGTGTTATGTATGTGTTTAAAAATTGGACATTTTGCTGAGAAGGTGTCTCCCCTAACGCATTCAAAAGAGAAGTTATTTCTTTAGAAAAGGTATGTGAATTGCTGTAGTTCATAATGTGTTTGGTGTGTTTTGTAATATCAGAAGAAAAAGAGGTATTTTTTTTTAAAAAATTGTTGGTAAACAGAAAGATGAGATTCTGAAAAGCTACCCGAAGAAATAATCACGAAAACTCCCCTTTTAAAAACCAATAAAGTGATTGAAACTTTCGTATATAACCCAAAAGCAATAGTATGAACAATAATACATCTTTTAACCACATTGCAGCTGCTTATAAAAGAAAGAATCAGGGACCTGCAGAAGCTGTGTCTGGTTCAGAAGCACCAACAGAAGATACTAATGAAATCCCATTGAAGAAAAAACCAATTATAAATGCCTTCAACAAGTACGAAGCACAGAAGAACGAATATGTCGCAGCAAATAAGTATCTCAAAGATGATGGAGTCTCCGAGACCCCTAGTGGACCTGCAAGGAGAAAACCCAAAATGGTTAATGTATCAAAAAACCAAAAAGGAAATAAACTTCTTGATGTCCTTACAAAGAATGCGGTTCCCTGGCAGTATGTGTCCTCAACAGCAACAACTAAAATTCTTTACGACTATTCTGTTTGGAATAATAAAAGACTTATTTTGTTTTTAAGTTTGAAATATCATAAACTACACCCGGAATACTTACTAAAGAGAATGAAATATTTGCGAAACCAGAATTGCATTTTATTGGTTCTGGTTGATATAGATGACCATGAATCTATTTTGACAGCTATAAACAAGGAATGTTTATTTGGCGACTTCACCTTGATTTTAAGTTGGAGTTATGAACAATGCGGAAAATATATACAGTTCTTAGCTTGATTTATCAGTACCTTTAATTTTGCTGTCAAACATCTTTGCAGACTTACTTCCAAATTGAATTGCTCTCTTTGGTTCAAGAGATATGTCTCTGAAATCAAAAATATTTCTCGCAATATTTCTCAATATAGTTTTGTTTCTTTTCAAGTTTAGTGGAATACTTCCTGTAGACCATTCAACTACATGCTCATCTAAAAATGGGTATCTTAATTCAACCCCATTTATGGCTATAACTTTATCATCTCTGTTTAAATTTCTATCGTGAATGTTATTAATTTGTTTGTTCAATTCAGGTATCAACTCTTCATTAGATTTGTTGTTGAATTTATGATACCCACCATATAACTCATCAGCACCTAAACCAGAAAACAGAACTTTGGAAAAATCATCTTCATCCAAGGTGCCTTGCTTTGCAGCAAAGTAAAAGGCAATGGCAATTGAAAGATCCATTTCAGTATCTTTTGGATACATGTAATCAAGCACAATAGGTTTGAACTTCAAGTAGTCATCAGCAGAAACATTTATTTTGTGGAATTTGATGTCCAAATCTGGGAAGCTTTGAGAGATTTCAAGGTGACTTTTCATACCAAGCTTTCTATCAGGAACATCATCTGGTTGCATTTTGGTTCTAGGATTTTCAAAAGCTACGTTTAAAAGATTTAAATTAAACTTATCTATTAAGTTATTTTCTATGATACATTGGCATAACAGCATTAATATCAAGGAACAATCCAAACCTCCAGAAAATAGTAACCCGACATTGATTTTGTGGTTTTCCTTTTGATTCAAAGGGTGAATATTTATCAATCTTTTGTAACAGCTTTCTTTTAGTTTTTGGCACAAATCATTTTCCAATTGTTTAACTTCTTCTTCTCCTTCGATTACATCTTCCATAACACTATATGGGGATGGAACAATTTTTAGATCATCTCTCAATGTATTATCATTCTGGTTATAGACGTAGATGGCATTGTTCAAACAGTTGACAAAATTTTGTTTATAAACATCTTCTATATCTGATCCATTGCATGAAGTAACAATAATTTCGTTGGTGTCTTTTATAAAGCAGTAAGATAAAGATCTTTTTCCTATGCTATCTCTACCAAAGTATATGTTACTTGTTTTAGTGTCTATAATGCTGTAGGCAAATTCACCTTTCAAAGATCTGATAATATCAACTATTTCACCTTCGACGTCTTCATTATCAAAATCAATTTTATTCAATAAGTCTCCAATGAATTTTGTATCATTGTTGTCGATGTTGATTTCATTATTGTAAAGCTCACCATTGTATTGTACTATGAATCTTTTATTTTGTATTGGCTGTTTAACAAATGGGGATCTTAATGAAAGAACAGATGACAGTAGCATGGTTCTACCATTGTTTAAGCTTTTAACCCCTGTATAGTTTGGACCTCTTTGTATAATGTATTTAGATTCTTGTATAAAAATGTTGTCTATGGTTTTTGCTTCTAGGAGTTTGGATTGAACATTTTCAATAGTATTTTCTTGTAATCCTTCAAATTCAAGAGAGATGTCGGCAACTTGGGACTTACTCCCATTGCAATACATCAAAATACCACACATTTGAGTTGATATATATACTTTGGTTACTTATGAACACATTGAATACTGTTTGATCATCGTAAAAAAAAAATTGAGAAAAAAAGAAAAAAAAACGGCGGCTAAAAATATCGTTGTATGTAAAAAAATAAAAATAAAAAGTTGGACCCAAAGAAAAATAAAACAGAGATATCAATCCTTCATAACCAAATACAACCAAAATATAATAAATAAACCACAGAATGTCTTTTCAAGAACAATTTGATAGCGATAACGAGTATGCTGATGACAACATAGAAGAGTTTGATGTACAGGAAGAAAGCGACCCAAAAATTGAAGATTCTACAAAGACTGAAGGGATAAAACACACCAAACCACAAGATGATTACAAGTTGACTGTAGCTGCAGAAAATGAACCATTAATTCAACTTGAAGAAACCCCAGAACCTGTTGAAGTTGAAAATAAAACCCCCATTGAAAGCAGTATATCTGCTGTTGAAAACACATCCAATGAAGAAAAAGACGCATTTGATTTCAAGGCATTTTTGGAATACTTGAAGGACCCTAGAGTTGAGCCTATACTAAAATATACAAGATCATTTATCTCACAGATCCTCAAGAGTGAAAGGTTTTATGATCTCAAAGAACAACAAAAGTTGATAACTGATTTTGAAATATTTATTCATAAAAAGTTCAACTCGTATGAGCCGTTTAAGTCCATGGACGAAGACAACTTAAATAATTCAAAGGATTGCATGGAAAAGCTTTTGACAAACAAGCTTTATGTGAAGCTATTTTCACCATTATATTACAAAAACTTTAAGAAATATTGTGCCATCAAGGAAGTAAGCGACGTTACATTTCCAGAAGATCACAAAGCCATAATCAATAACGATAAACTGATATGGGATAATATTATGAAATTTGGAAGCATAATCACACTAGAAAATTTAGAAACAGAAGGAATTACTGAAGAAAACACAGCTTTATTAAGCAAATTCTTAAAAGTCTTTGATAGAGAACTTTTTAGAATGGGCAAGTTCAGATCACCAAGGGATAAACTGGTATGTTTGCTAAACAGTTGTAAAATAATATTCTCCTTTTTGAAGAAAAAGACAGGTAATACAAGTTCAACAGCTGATGACTTCATGCCTTTGTTAATATACGCTATATTGAAGATTAGTGATAAAGTAGATACGGAAAATTACTGGTTATTATCATCTATGACGTATATCGAGACTTTTAGACAAGCTGAGTTTCTGAAGGGTGAAGAAAGCTACTATCTGATGAGCTTCCAAGGAGCCTTGCAGTTTATTCTAGAATTGGATGAAAAGAATATATTTACAAAGATGAAAATTAAAGACGAAGGAGAGTTTCAGAAACTGCTTGATGAGAGAAATGGATTTTTAGTTGCAAAGGAAATCAAGAAGGAAGAACAGCATAAAAAGAAACTTGAGGTTAACAAAAAAAAGGAAGAGCAAGCAAATGTAGAAGATGATGGGTTATTGAGCTCACTAATGTCAGGAAATTGGTTTGGAACAAAACAGGGGCCAGAAACACCAAAAACAGATACGACTCCAAAGCAAAATGATCTTAAAAGGCAGATTTTGGAACAGGAAAAACAAGATGTGGAATATTTGAAGGAGATGTTCCCCCAATTTGAAGAGGCTATTCTGAAGGATGTCTACTATAGTAAAGAGAAGAACATTCCATTGACCATTGAAACTCTTCTAGAATTTCTTTAAACACGTTTATAAATAGCACTAATGACGTGTCAACATTGTCGTATTATTAGACTGTCTACATTTCTTACTAGACTAAAAAAAAAAAAAAATCGCCTGAATTTATGCCGCGTTTAAGAGAAAAAAAAAAGTCAAAGACATTCACGAAACTATACGGTGTTAGCTTCTTTATTTTTTTTTTTTTTAATATTTGCCACCTCGATGATTAGTAAACAGATTACATAATATAAGTAAAAACCCAAAAAAAAAAATAACATTAAACAGAAAAAAGTATTAATTGAATACCATAGAAACAATATGCTGAAGAATAAACTGAATAGTATATTTGCCTTAGTGCTAGCTTTTAATATCTTTTTTGCCAATGCACTATTTGTAGAAAATGATTACATCAGCTATATGAACAAAAGTTTACCTTACCATTCTGCTATAAGTAACTCTAGTGTATCTGATATAAATAACATAAACTCCCAAGTAAGACCTAAATTGACAAAGATTGTTAACAGTAATTTTTTCAAGTTTTTTAAATTGAATTTGTTTTCGGAATGCCCATTCTGGGATGACAACAATGGGTTCTGCACAAACAGAGCTTGTGCCGTTGATATCGCAGAAGACGATGCACTACCTGAATATTGGAAACCAGAAGTATTGGGGAAAATTGATGATTTGAATGCTTTAGAAAAACAACCTATAGATGTCCAAGACGAATTTTTGAATCAATTGTGTAACAAAAAGTTTTTGAACAATAACCCATACTCTCCTTTGAACTGTAGAGATATTGATTATTGTGATGTTGATTATATCACCAACCATCCAGATGCTGTTTTAGTTGATTTGACTGCGAATCCGGAAAGATTCACAGGTTATGGTGGTGAACAAAGTGGGTTAATTTGGCAGTCAATTTACTCCGAAAACTGTTTCCAATTGAATGACCAGGATACTTCCGGATTAGCCAAACAAGTCTTTTATAAATTAATATCAGGTATGCATGCCTCCATTGCTGTTCATTTGTCTAATGATTACTTAGATGTTGTAACTGGTAAATGGAGTCCTAACCTAGATTTGTTTATGGCCAGAGTTGGTAACTGGACTGAAAGATTGGAAAACATATACTTCAATTATGCCATTGTCTCCAAGAGTATTCAAAAGATTTCTCCTTATTTAAAGAACTTGGAGTTCTGCTCTCAATACGACCAGCAAACATTGGACTTGCTTGGTGATATATCCAATAACATTAGTGCCAGTGTCTTTGAAGAGAATCTAATCTTTGACAATGACTTGTCTTCAGAAGTCAAGGACCAATTTAGAATGAAATTTAAAAACGTCACCAAGATAATGGATTGTGTTCATTGTGATAGATGCAGATTATGGGGTAAGGTTCAAAGTACAGGGTACGCCACAAGTTTGAAAATCTTATTAGAAATGGACCATGACCCAATGTTTGTTGTTAATTCATTAACAAAGTATGAATTGATTGCCTTGTTGAATACTTTTGATAGAATCAGTAAGAGTGTTCAATTGATCAATGACTTTGAGGTTATGTACAACGAGAAGTACAATGAAGAGTATAGAAAGAATAACAGCTTTGTTGGCAAAGCCTTGAATAAGATAGCATCTTTGACGAAGAAATCTGAAAAGGTGGAAGATGTAGAAGATAACATACAAGTTGGTTATACAATTCCAGATGGAGACCAAGAAAACATCAATTTGAAATTAGATGAGATGAAAACAACATTCATAAGCTCTTGGAACAGTGAAATTGATGAAGTTAAGAAGGCCATGGTATTTATATTCAGAAGTTACATTGATTTCCCTAAGAATCTGTATAGACTGATTATATTCAAGTTGAATGATCTTTACAACAAGTTTATATATTAAATACTTTTTGCTAACATTTATGATGTTCTTATCGGAGATTAGCTTTTGTTTTGTTTTGATTTCTTTTCTTTCTTTTTTTTTTTACGAGATTGTGATTAATCGTTGAAAAAAAGAAAAAGATGTACATAAGAGTTGTAACCCAAAAAACAATAAGAACCCCCTTTTGAATTATAGGTAAAAGATTCAATCTCCAGTTTAACTCTTTTTTTAAAAATAATAATAAAATACATTGTAACTTTAATGAAAATCTGAGCAAATATGGTCATTACAAAAACGGTTAGCAAACCGAACAATACAGGATTGGAACCTAACAAAACCCCCACAACCAAGAATTCAGTCAAGCCATTCACAGATGCATGCTTCACTTGTAAAAAAAGAAGAGTTCATTGTGATATGACAAGACCCTTTTGTAACACTTGTAAATTAAAAAATAAACTAGTATGTGAAGGCTATGATGTGAAGCTTCGATGGTCAGATCCTATAGAGTTTGATGTTTATGGTGATGTGTCTGCCAACCCAAAGAATAGTAAGATACTGGACTCTGATAACAAAGATCCGCAATACCAAAGAAGGAAGATCAAGTTTCTGCATTATAAAAAAGAATATGAGTATTACGAAGAAATGGATGACGAGTTGTCGTTGCTAAACAGAGCTTTGGTCCAGTATAGAGACAAGATCAAAGAAGGAAATACATGGATGATTGAGAAGTTTGGTGTATTTGAAGGAATAAAATATGAAAAGATAATGAAAAAGAAAGGTTCGAAGAAGAAACATACCAAAAAATTGAAATCCAAAGGTAAAAAAATTGTTGCTAGAAAGAGTAGAATACCTAGGAAGTACACAAAGAAGAAGGCAAAATCAGAGCTGGAATCTCTGAACAGTGCATCCAAAGATCAAGATTTTTTCACCACTATTTTTGAGAACATTAACGTGAACCCCAAGCGAAATGAGTTTATTTCGCCAATGACTGGCATAATTCCTCAGCCCGACATGGGAAGTGCTGATTTTGGTATGAATCATGTCAAAAATGATATAGGAACAATGACAAATGATTACAGTGAAAAGTACGATAGAAAACACCATGAAAATCAAGACAAAACGGAGCTGTCTTTGAATGCGTATTTCGAAGAGATATTTAAACATAATAACAACGATGTGAATAATACATTTCTCAACAAGAATGATGATTATGGATCGATGGTTGACTCTGCGAATATAGACATCAACAAGATTTTCAATAACGATCCATATGGGAAGAGATTATCCAGATCCGATGAGGGAACCATGATCTCAAATATTCATCCCGACCATTCATTGCTGGCATCTGAAGTTAAAGATTTGGAAAAGAAGAAGGCTGACTTGATGCAGGAGATATCTGAGCTGTTGCTGATTAAGTCGAATCTAGCAAAAGAAGTCTTTGAGTGATTTATTTTGTTGGCACTATTATCGGAAAAGCATTTTCCGATGTTTATGCTGATTTTTCCTCTTTAAATCCTCTTATACCAAAAAAGCCCTATTTCCCTGTCACTTTTTTTCTTGGGGTATTTTTTTTTTTTTTTGAAGGGAAAATCTAAAATTATAAATCATATATAAGCAAGGCATCTCATATGAATGCATTATATACTTATAGACTAGAAAATATATATTAACATAAAAACCATTATAAACACAATCATATAATTACACATAAAATGACTACTTTAAACGTTGCTATTGTCGGAACTGGTATCTTTGCTAAAGAAACTCACTTACCAAGTTTGAAAAGTTTATCCAATGAATTCAACATTGTTGGATGTTACAACAGATCTATTGAAAAGGCTGAAGAATTCAGTGAAATTGCCAGTTGTAAGGTATACAAGACTGTTGATGAACTATTTGAAGACCCAGAAGTTGATGTTGTTGATGTTTTGGTTCCAAACCAATTCAACTTAACCTATGTTGAATTAGCTGTTAAGCACAAAAAGCATATCATCATGGAAAAGCCAATCAGTGCCACCCTTGAAGATAGTAAGAAAATCTACAAGCTTTCCCAAGAAAACCCAGATGTCTTCATTGGTGTCAACGAAAACTGGTTGTACTTGAAAGGAGCTGAAATCTTAAGAGAAAACTTATCCAAAATCGGTAAGGTTCACTCTTTCACCTACAACTCAACCGGTCCATTCGTTTCTGAAAACAAATACGGAACTGCTTGGAGAGCCAACCCACAACATATCGGTGGTTATTTGAGTGACGGTGGTGTCCATCAATTAGCCTTATTAACTGAAGTTTTAGGTCCTGTAGCCAAACTTTCCAGTTTAACTAAGCAAATCAGAAAAGAATCAGGTACAGATGACACTTGTTTCTCAACCTTGCAAATGAAAGAAGGTGACAATGTCATTGGTACATACACTTACTCATCTGCCTTTGGTCAAACTGATAAGTGGACTATCTTCAAGATTTACGGTGATAACGGTTCTCTATTCTTGAACTTGTCTGATAAGAAGAAACCATACGTTGAATTATATGTCGGTCCAAATGCTGAAACTGCTGATGTCAAGGGTGAAAAGATTGAATTCACTGAATCCAAATACTTTGGTGTTGAAGTAGAATTCAAGGCTATGCATGAAGCTATTACTAAGAAGGATGCCTACAAGGGTTCTGTTGAAGCTTGTGGTCACCACTTGTTCATTGTTGGTGCTATTTTGGAGAGTAGTGCTCAAGGTGGTTCTATGGTTCCTGTTGAACAATACTAGTTTCATGAAATTATATAATGATATATATTTTTTTTTCTTAAATGAATAATCCTAATGTTAATTTGAAAGTTTTATTTTTGTTAGTTTAATATATGTGGTAGAGATACATAAACCAGAATACAGTATTCTGAAGAATATCAAAAAGAACATGTTGTTGCGTGTAACTCTAATATTGGTAAAACCCAATATTTTGTTAGCCAATCACTAATATACATGTTAACGACAACCATTTAGTCATGTTTGATCAACTGTCAGGTTCACTTTTTGGTGTGTTGTAAAAAATCAAACATATTTTTTGCTAATTAAAATCTTGTAGGGTTTCATGGCCAAGTTGGTTAAGGCGTGCGACTGTTAATCGCAAGATCGGCGGTTCGACCCCGCCTGAGACCGAACGATTTTAATTTTTTTTTGGATTATTTTTTTTTTTAGTTTGAAATTTAATTAATTCATCAAATCTATAACATAAAAAAACTCAATTTATTGATATCTTATTCTTTTTTTTAAATTCAATATTTATACTGTTTATAACGGAAGCTTTTCAAACAAATCTAATCTATCAGCCAAGTAATCACAAACTTCTTGGTCATGTTTTTTAATCATCCATTCAAAGATATTCTTAGTATCTCCACAAATAACATCATAGTATGATTTAATTATTTCGTGTTCCATATCAAGGTCACCTAAACACTCTTTACAGTTCAATCCTCTAAAGTGTTCGCCTTCATATATGTATTCTTTGTTCTTTGCCAAGTTCAGTGGATTAAACTTTGGTAAATTACAATGAGCAAATAGGGCATGTGATTTTGATAAATCGGCTCTGAAATATTCATCTCTGAATTTGACTGGGTTGTATGTTTCACCGTCATAGTTCAATTTGTTGCCTTTCATTTTGTTTACAAGACTCTTACGCACTTTATAATCTTCTCTAAAGTCCTTTTGATAATAAGCAACTCCTCTAAAACGGTCCTCTTCGTTTTTGAAATGATACCCATCTGGAGATGGAACTGACAGTACTTGATAATATGGTAAATCTAGAACGTGAGCAGCAGCTATAAATGTATCCTTATCTCCTTGTCCAGCAGCATATTGAGATAATAGGTGATAAAATAGATTTGGACCATAAACGTTGTAGTACAAGGACAATAGTAAAGTCTTCCAATGGTGCTTTTTGTTAATCATCAATTGACCTGTTTCCGATGAAGGGTCAGGTATAGTTCCCTCTAGGTCATGATAAGGAATTTTCCCATCATCAGGCATGTGACCTTTCATATTAGACCATGAATCTATAAAGTTTCTAACTCTCTTTTCTGTATTGACCTTGATTCCAGCGGATTCATAGAAGAATGGGTGTGTTGTACGTCTCCAAAAGTCCGGCCACAAAATCAAACCATTTTGTAGATAAGATTCATCTCTGAATATTCTGTCCAAGTTCTTCAATGGATAATCATCGGCATCAAGCAACAAACAGTTTTCAAAAGATGATGCCATAAGAGCTAGGGACTTGTACTGGAAGCCCTTGAATTTATATGTAGACAGAATATTGTCATCAAAAATAGATTCCAGGTAAATACATTCACCATTCAAATCAGACTTCAATAAAGAGCAAAACTTAGCATCAACTTCTCTATCTTCTGGGATCAATACTTCGATCGGTAAAGTTGTTCCTATGCTTCTAATAATTTTGATAACTGAATAAGCTAGAACAGAGTATTTGCCTCCAGCAACCATAACAATACCATCACCTTTGTATTTCTTGGCACCTGGGTATTCAATGTGGTTGCTTATATACTTGATAAACTTGATTTGCTTTTCTGTAATAACAGATTTTACAGAGTCTTGAACTTTTAAGTAGGAAGACTGCATGTTTTCGTAATCCAATGAATTCCATTGGGTTTCTATGGAATCCTCCCAGTAATCTGGACTTGGGCACTTCTTGATATATGACCCAAGTGACTTGTCTGTTAGTTTACTTGAGGTATCTTTTTCTTTAAAATTGTTACTGTATGGGTTGTCAATTTCCGGATTGTAGTCATTGAAGATTTTGTTTATAATGTCACCAAAAATTGTATGAATTTCATCAGAATCAATGGTGGAAGAGGCGGTAGGTTTTGGTGTTTGTGATGTGCTTAATGTAGTTGTTGGAATCTTGGTATTCAAAAACTCTAAATATGGTTCATTTTGAACTGTAATAATGATATTGTCAATATTTTTATCATCTTGATTTGATGTAAAAGTTATCAAAAAAGCACTGATAATGAAGGTTGCTAGCAAAAACAATCCAATGATGTTTTTGTTGCTATTCTGTCTTTTAATTAATGTTGTGAATCTTCTCAAATAAGCTGCCAAAATCATACTGATGTAGTGTCGGTGTTGTCATATTGTTTTATTAATCTATTAATATGTTTTCCACAGAGACGTGTTTTTTTTTTTGAAGAAGAAAAAAATTTTTGTCTTTTTTGTTGGAGTTTCCCTGAATCAAGAAAAAAAAAAAAACGTGAATTAAAAATAATAATTATAAAATTCTTTGCCATAAACAACATATACACAACCATCTAGTAAGTCTCATTTTCCAGATGTCTGATAATTCAAATCCTGATTCTGGCAGTACAGTCTCTATTAGTAATGCAAATGCTTCGAAACAACAGCAGATGTTTCTGAAGCAGATTGTGATTCAATATTGTCAAATACATAATATCTCATTGAATAGTATGCTGCACAACAAAGAGCTGATAAAGGAGATACAAAGAAAGTCTATAGCTTTTTATAATTGGAACGTTTTATCTAAACCGTTGACTGTTAAAAGCTCAAAAAAACAAATATCAGCCAAAACATTCAAAGAAAATATCCCCACACTTATCAATAAATTCAAAGATAAAGACCCTAGTTTTACACTTTTCATACACCCAAAAATTGTTAAACTAACCATCAATGACAAATCCATGATTCTTAAGAAAGATGAGGAGATAGTGAAGAACTTGCTTGAAAATGTTGCCAGAAATACAATCCCTTGTGATTTCATAGATCTTGTAGAGGATTTGAAGGTGCTTTATTATGATGGTTGTTTACTGGTTAGGATAATAAGCTATAGGGAAGGAAAGCATAATGTCAAGACTTTTACAACTATGTTGAGACCTACTAATTATACCCTATACCAAGATATTGCGGCTCTCCAGGGAAATAGAGTTAATGATTACGTTAATTTGAACTTGGAATCAGTATTATTGAATGTTACAAAGAGAGATTTAGACCTTGATGGTGAATTATCTGAGGAAATTATTCATGGAGCCAGCGATGCTTTACCTTATCATAGAGAATTGGAAGACAAAGACGGAATGAAGTCCCAATTCAAACATGTACCATTAAAGCAGGTGGAAAATGAAGAGGACGTGCTGATGTTTAGTTCTGGAAAAAAGAGAGAGAACTCTTTCTTCAATAAGTTACAAAGTTATAAGCAAAATGTAAAGCTAGAAAAACAGCATCCTTTAGCATTGAGATTCCACAACTATAAGCCTGAACCAGTAGCAGGCAAAGGAACCAAGAAAAAGGTTGCTTCTGCAAATACAACTACAAGAAAAAGAAAGGCACCAGCAAAGAAGCCTGCTGCAACAAAAAAAAAGAAAACAGTAGTTGCCAAAGACAAGAAATAGTTTTAAGGGATTGTTCGTATATATTCATATATTTTTTTTTAAAAAAAAAAAAATTACAGTCATTTGATTTGGCTTATCCGGGAAAAACAGAAATATATGAAAAAAAAAAAAAAAAAAAAAAAAAAAAAAAAAAAAAAAAAAAACAAGGGCCAGACTGTTTTGCTTGTTTTTTTTTTTTTTCACAAAAATTAAATCAGCCTTGAAGATAATTAGACAAACAACCCACACAACATGTTACAAATCAAGATTGATCGACGTCCTAATCTCAATCAACTGGAAGACATAGCTGAATTTGTAGATGAAATATACACTTCACAAGCGGTTGCATCAAATCCTAATGTCAACATAAGCCAGGAAGAGTATAATGATTTTAATGAGGCTTTGTATAATCTTGTTGATGAATGCTTTTACGGCTATACAAGTGTCTTAAGTAAGACTCAAGATAACGAAAATAAGATAAACAAAAAAGAATTGTTCCTGTTCAAGTACATGATACAAAACCAGTTTTTGGATTACACTTTTAATTTCAATACTATTGATTCTTCCTGGGAAGAAAAATTCAATTTGGTTTACAAAATTTTGAGCTGCAACCTGAAGCAACATAGTTACTACCTGGTGATTTTGATTTATTTAATAAACAATAATTATTTGGAGAATTTAGTAGTTAAAAAACACAAGTTGTTTTATAAATTCTTTCTGGAGTCACCTTTGATTGAAATTGTAAAATTCATGTCTACAGTTCTCCAGCTTAGAAATGATAAAAACTCATTGGGTAATGTTTGGCCAAAATTTTGTTCAGAACTGATCTACAAAACTCTTGTTTACTCCCCTTGTTATAATGCTATATCAGATAGTGATATCAACACTTCTTTTTATACTGAAGGATTCATAAAGAAGAGAGTTTACAAGGACAAAATTTTTGTCCAGATTCTCATAGATGAATTTTTACATTGCTTCAATTTTACCAAAAATACAAATGGAAGTCTTTCCACGATTGAAATAAATGAAAAGAACAGAAGATTGATTAACAGGATTGAATGTATACAACCATACAATCCTTTACCAGAGATTCTACACACCCAAGTTCACTTTGACAAGAAATATTCCTACAACTGGATCATTCAAAGTAGATCTGCCGGAAAGGGTCTTTTGTGTCCTTCAGAATACACAAATATTGTTCAATCTCACCAGATCAGAAGAATTTCAATGGACAAAGTGGATGATGATATTTCAAATTCGACACAAATTGTAACAATAAATAAAACTGTTAAAGACAACGAAATAAATATTCTAAAATCATATCCGGAACATATCTTGAAAAGAATCTTGGCCAAGTTTAACAATGCGGAATTGTTGAGCATGGTTACTATCAACAAAACATTTGCAAAAATAATTTGTGAGTTGATTTATTACAGGCCATACATTTCATCCAAGAACAAAATGAGAAAATTTGAAGCTTCTATTTTTTATTCATTGACACATGCAACTGTTTTTCCATACCACACCTTTGTCAAGAGATTAAACTTTTCTTTTTTCAACATAAACATAGAGCCAGAATCATTGAAAATTCTAAGTGCTTGTTCCAGTACAGAAAGATTAACAATGATTCGCTTGAATGGCATAACTGGAAAAGATATTGCTGTTTTTGTTAAAAACCTGAAAAAGAATATTTTAACTAGTGTTGATGTTACCAATACCCCATTTTTAAACGGTGATGAGGTTGAAGCTTTTATTGAAAACTGTGAACTCAGTTTGCAAGGTCTGTACATGCCCAACTCGCAATGTAACACTGAGCTGCTCAATGAGCTATTTGAGAAATGCAAAAACTTGAAAAGAGTAAGGCTGATGGAGTCTTATTTTTTCACAAATGACAATTTGATAACCATGAGTCGAAACTTGCACAAAATTGTTGAATTAGACATATCGGAATGTCAAAATATAAATAGCTATGCAGTTTACAAGGCTTTGTCTGGAATGCCCAACATCAGAGATTTTGTTGTAAATGGCTGCAGAAATTTGGACAACCGTTTTATTCGCATGCTTTTTGAAAATAATATTAGCTTGAAAAAGCTCAAGAACTTTACAGCTGGAAATCTAAACCCTATCTTTTCTTTTCAAGACAGAGATTTAGACCATTTAGTTCGTATTGCACCAAACATCAAGCATTTAACGTTATCAAAGCATATTGACATAACAGACAATGGGATGCGTTATATCAGTAAGTTGAAAAAAACACTGACAACTTTGAACATTGGACATTTAAATCTAATCACCAGTGTTGGAATTGGTTATATTATTGACTGTGCTAGATTGACTTATTTAGACCTCTCAGCCTGCGATAATATCAACTCTGAAGGGTTTATTTTGCTTTATAATTTTAAAAGATTAAGAAGACTTGGTGTGGTCAAATGCATGAAATTGGATGACTATACTTTGTTAAAGTTTTTAGCCAAAACTTCAGCTCAACTTGAGAGGGTTCATCTGTCATATTGTCCACAGTTAACAGCCTTCTCTATTTTGGAGCTTTTGAGAAGAAATCCCAAGTTACAGCATCTATCAGTAAGCGGTATTCCAGCTATTCAGTCACTGTTGACAGAACTCAGAAACTTTTCTAGACCAGCTCCTTTGGAATTCACATCTGAACAATCAATTTCTTTTGCAATTTTCAGTGGCAGCAAGAACATTGCACATGTAAAAGAGGCTCTGTGCAGACAGCTGGTTGAGAAGAGCTTCACAGACCAGTTCTCTCAAGAGAATGCTACAAAATATTTGTTTGATGCTTATTTGAGGTACAGAAACTATGATGATTTGAATTACAGAAATCTGTTGAAAAATGTGCTGATTCATTTCTTCAATACTTGCTTTGCATATGATTTCATAACTAACAAGTATACAGTAGATGCTATTTACCAAGAAGAAACAGCCATTGGTTCTGAGCTGACTGCCATTTTCAATTACGTTAGTACCAGTACGTATTTTAATTCCGAAAAGGTTTTTGATTTTTTAAATGATAACAGCACCAGTGGGAAGATTGATTACTCAGTTTCTATTTTCAATTTGAATTGCAGTCTAAAAGATGTAAAATCTTTACCAAATTACCTTACTAGTCGAGATGATGAAAAAGAGATGGAAAAGTTGAGGAATAGACAGAAGTTGTATAATAATACTGATTTAAAAAAGTTGTTCAGAGAAAATAATGATTGGATCTACTACATTATGGAGTACTTGGAGTGTTGGCAAAATAACTTGTTCTGCTACATGTCTGTACGTGAGCAAAGATCAACATTTCATCAATTCAAAAAAATTGATGTCAGTATGAAGCACTTGAAAATCCTGTATAGAAATTTGAATATGCTAAAAGACAATTCTCTACACTCGGATTTCATTAATTATGCCAATCAAGTTGCACCTATAGTTGAAACAATAGCTGCGAAATTTGAACAAATCATTTTCATTACTTTGATCAAGGAATTTATAACATTGGAAAAATCAATCGAAAGATTTGAATTGATTGATAGATTGTCTGTAGTTGAAGCCTTAACCAGAGACTTGAGAAAGGCGATTTTAGAGTTTAGAGATCTTGAATATAAAACTGTTTCGGATACTTCAAGCACGTATGCTTCTCAGTTGGAAGATATTATTAATAAATCTCCTGCTTATTACAATGAACAAATTTTGAAAAATTACAAAAAAGGTTCTACAATGATTTTTCCAGGTTTTAGATTTGATAGACACGAGTAAAGTGTAATATATATAACCATTTTGTAAAGACAATTTTTTTAAAACAAAAAAAGATGTATGTGGAACGTTAGTTAGATTTGTTTTCGGAAAGAAGCAAAAAAAAAGATTTGGTGCATGAGCAAAAAAAATAAATTATACCTCATAAGGGGCTCGAACCCTTGACATTTTGATTAAGAGTCAAACGCTCTACCAACTGAGCTAACAAGGTGAGTAAAATTTATTATGTATTTGTTTTTCTTAAAAAGATCATATTCAGTTGGTATTAAAGTTGAAATTATTGGAAATCAGCAGATTATACAGTATAGATGGTACATTATTAGTCTCACAATACAGTTTCATCTAAAAATGGGTTATTAATTATGTTTTTAACTGTATTAAGAGTGACTTTAGTGCTATTTTTGAATCATGTGAAAATGTGTAGCGCCTATATTTAATCATTAAATGGCGTTTGGGTCAATATCTATGCCAATGTCGAGGATAAAGTCAAGGAAATCACTGACAGAGCCATGAACAACGAAATAGATTTCAAGGAATCCTTAACTTTGAGATGCTCCTTATTGACCGGTGTCCCATTAGAAACTCTATATCAAGAAATCATTAAAAAGATAGTTGTTACAGAAGGTGTACCAGAGTTTGTCAAATTCTTAAAAGGTTTGGGCTGTAAAACTGCTGTTATTAGTGGTGGTTTTGAACCATTTGCTAGATACATTCAACAAAAATTGGAACTTGACTATATGAAAGCCAATAACTTGGTCATTGAAGAAGGAAAATTAACTGGTGGATTGACTGGTGAAATTGTTGATGGACAATGTAAAGCTGTCACCTTGAAAAAGCTAACCAAGGAAAACAACATTGACATAGAAAAGACTTTGATGGTTGGTGATGGTGGTAATGATTTGCTAGCCATGGCTGCTGCTGGATACGGTGTTGCATGGAATGCCAAGCCTGCTGTTCAAATTCAAGCTCCATCTAGATTGAACTCTAAGAAGATGACTGATATCGCATACATCTTTGGATACAACGATGAAGAAATTAAAAATTTGCAAAAACAGGAAGAAAATTTAATATTGCGCTTATTAAATAAAACTTTATGTGTCACAAATGTTTTATAAGAAAAAACAAGAAACCAAAGAACAAGAACATTACACGCAATATGGATGATATTGTTGAAGGTAGAGACCTTAGCTTGAAGGAAAAACTTGTAAACAAAGTTTGGAAAAATAGAGTTGAAGGGTACAAAGAACTTACTGATATGATACAAACCCCAAATGCAAACTTGGTAGACATTTATCAAACCTATAATATAGAACTGTTTTTGGATGACAACAACGCTATAGCTTTGGAGTATGCTAGATTCTTTAAAAATAAAGAAAATACTGGAATTGAAAGTTGGCTATGAAGACGTTCGAAAGAGGCCAGCCACTTCTCCTTTGAAGATTGAAAAAGTAAGAAAACAAAAGAAACCGGAGCAGGAGTTGCCAAAAGTAAATGATGATGTTGAGTCCATGCGTAAACAAATACAATTTTTGACACAAGAAAACCAGAGACTAAAAGAGGAAGTCAGAGATTTGAAAGAGGAATCGAGAATGAGCAGCTTTGCTAGTATCCCGGAACATACTAGCAGAGTGAACTCTGGAGCTTCAATCTCATCGTATGCCTCATTTGATGAATACTATAGTAATCAGCTAGCTCAGACTACCCAACTTCAGCATAGGGTTCAGAATATTAGCAGAAGATTGAGTAGTATTAATTTAAGTCGAAATGACCACAATATGTAATAGTTTCCATGGAACAATTAGTCCAAGCCACATAATAAAAGGATTTATGGTTGACATTTTTTTTTTGTTTTTTTCAAGCCTCATTGTTTTTTTTTTTCAACCGATATGTATTCGGCAGGTTGTATTTTTTTTTTTCTCGGAACATTTTTTTTGGAAATTCTACAGAAAAGAATACGACCGTAGTCCTTTTATTGAGTGAATAGACGTGAATTGGTAGTTGTATCTTATCCCTTTTTTGTTAATAACATTTCATAATGTTATATGTGTATGGGCGATGATTATAACAGGTTAAATATTTCAAAACGAGTGCCTCATTCTTATCTAATACGTATTTTTTACTTTTGTTCCACCTTATTTTTATTCTGCGGGAAATAAAAATGGATGTAACTTTCAATAAAAGCCGCTTAAAAATTTTGATAATCAACTGAAGCCACAATTTGTTTTCAAAACATATATAAACAACATCTGAACAACATTTTAGTTGGCAGACCAAAACAACATGAGCAATTTTAACTCTATTACAGATTTCCACGATTTACAATTTTATAGAAACTTGACTTCTATTATCAGTCAAACAGTTTACTGTTTCAAATCTGAACAATCAATGGAACATTTTAAAAAAAACAAAGGTAAAAACATCAAAAGAAGTATTGATGGTTTGTTTGACGGTTTACCTTTATTTTCATGTGAATTGAAGCGTGATGGTAGTTATTTGTTGTCAGATAACAGTACCAACTATACCATATACAAGTATGTCATTATACCTTCTGATAGTAAACATCCTGATAAAAGGTTATTGGAAGAAAAGTACTTGCGTAATTCCAAAAAATATTTTCTTATTGATGTCAATGCAGAGTACAATGTTAGTGTTTATAAATACGTTTACTGTGAGGTTATTAACAAAGTTGCATACTTTTCTTTCAGTAAAACTAAAAATTCAATCCTCAACTTTGAACGTGAATCTTTAAATATGACTTTCCACAATTACCATGACTACATTTCAGTTTCTGAAAATGCTGATTTTGAAGGTAACCAATGGATTTATAGAAACAACGAAGGTAATGTGTTTATTGATGATTTCTACATAAATGATAAATACAGATTGGTGAGTACAAATGGCCTGATCGCTGCAGAATTTGATAACACCAAGAGATCGAATAAATGGCTAACAACTACTTTGAGAGAGAAAATGTGTGATTTGAGATTTCCACGTGTAGTAAATCCACCAGGGTACTCAACAAATGAAAATGTGCACAATTATATGAATGATTATTTGGTTAAATTCCATGAAGAGATTGTGTGCATGGTGTTTGTAATAATCAATTTCAAAAGAGCTGAAGAAAAGCACAGCCGTAGGCGTAACAGGAATTTCCAAAATAACTTTCCATAAGAAAATTTTTAATAATCATGAGACCTTTTTATGCCTACGTGTTTTTAACGTATTTATATAAATATAGTTTACAAATTTAATGTTTATAATGTTAGAAAATACTTATAAATTGGGTCATTAATATTTGTTCTATTAAAATTTAAAATGTAAAGATATTTGTAAACAACACGTGATGGAGTGTAAACAAATGGAGAGAAAATACATGGGAAAATTGCCATGTACAGGAGTTACACATCTTTTTTTTTTTTGATGTGGCTTATTTTTCTCATTTTTTTCCAATAGGGAATAAGATGGATTTGATGATCAACTGAAGCCACAATTTGATTAAAAAAAATATGATGGATTTCTATATAAAACAGCGTCTAAACAACATTTTAGTTGGCAGACCAAAAAAAACAAACTATGCGCAATTACAATTTTACGCCAGAATTACACGACTTACAATTTTACAGAGACTCAACATCCAGTAAAAGCCAGATAATTTACTGTTTCAGATCTGAGCAATCTATGGAACACTTTCAAAAACACGAAGGAAGAGACATTCGCATGAACCCAGATGGTTTGTTTGATGGGCTGCCTTTGTTTTTATGTAAATTGGAGGGTGGTAGTAAAAAATTAGTGTCACGAAGCTGTACTAACTATACAATTTATAAGTATGTCATTATACCTTCTGATAGTACACATCCAGATAAAAAGTTACTGGAAAAGAAATACTTGCACAGTTCCAAAGAACATACCTTTCTAGGTTTTAATGCAGAGTACCATGCTAATATTTACAGATATGTTTACTGTGATTTTACAAACAATTTTTCATATTCGTCTCCAAATACAATTAAAAATTCCGTCATAAGATTTAAAAAAACCCTTTTGCACATGACTTTTAATACTTTTAATGACTTTATTACAATTTCTGAAAACCAGTATTTTGATGAAAAAGTTAAAGGTAATTTGTTTATTGATGGTTTCTACATGAAAAATGAATATAGTTTCAAAAGTATAGATGGTGACGTTACTGCAGAAGTTGATAATATGAATAGACCAAAAAAATGGCTAAAAAATGCTTCAGAAGAGAGAATATGTAATTTGAGGTTTCCTGTTGAAAGGAACCCACCAGAATACTCAACAAATGAAAAAATACAGAACTATATGAATGATTATTTGATTAAATTCCATGAAGAGATTGTGTG
>JAJMDJ010000215.1:0-91203 GCA_030573495.1 Hanseniaspora nectarophila
CAACAAAATCATTTTTACCAAATTTCAACACCCCAAACATTTGTCTCTCAGATTTAACACACTCAGTTTTTCTAATTTTTTTATAATTTCAAATTTTCTCTCTCTTATATTAACTTCACTTTTACAAATTTCTCTAAATCTTATCTTTTTAAAAAAATTAATAATCATATAACCAACACAAGAATTTACTTTTGAAAGAAGCAACCTGCCGACAAAATGCAAATTTTCGTTAAAACTCTAACTGGTAAGACCATTACTTTGGAGGTCGAATCTTCTGATTCTATCGACAATGTTAAGGCTAAAATCCAAGACAAGGAAGGTATTCCACCTGATCAACAAAGATTAATCTTCGCTGGTAAGCAATTAGAAGATGGTAGAACTTTATCTGACTACAACATCCAAAAGGAATCCACTTTACACTTAGTCCTAAGATTAAGAGGTGGTGGTAAGAAGAGAAAAAAAAAAGTCTACACCACTCCAAAGAAGATCAAGCACCAAAGAAAGAAGGTTAAGATGTCCATCTTAACTTTCTTCAAGGTCGATGGTGAAGGTAACGTTGAAAAGTTAAGAAAGGAATGTACCAACTGTGGTCCAGCTATTTTCTTAGCCAACCACCAAGACAGATTCTACTGTGGTAAGTGTCACTCCTCTTTTGCTAAATAAATTTAGTTCTTAAGTTATATATATTTTATCTGATTTATTAATTTTATTTACAACACAATTTTTTATTTTTATTTTTTTTTCTTATAATTAAATGGTATATATATTGTTATTTTATTCCCTCCGATATTCACTTCTTTAGCTTTTGTGCTAGGATAAAGTTTTGCTTGTCCTTGAAGGACATCTCCTTAATCAACTTCTCGATAAGAACCTTGTCCTTGTTGATTTGTGTAACAAGCTCTTGCTCGTTTTGCTTTAGCTCAGTGATCAAGGCTGATTTTTCAGCATTTTCACTTCCAAGCATCTTTATTTTGCTCATGTTCAGCTCTTTTTCTGTCTCCAGAAGCATCAGCTTGCTCTTCATCTTTACAATATCGTCTTCGCTGTGTATTTTCAAACGTGGTGAGTTTACCTTTGAGGTATTCTCGTTTCTGGCCACAAATGAACTTAGTGGGTCTGTCTTTGGGGACTTTTGTTGAGGCTCAAAAGCCTCATCTTCAGCCGCTTGCTTTGTTTGCTCTCTTTTTTGCATAAACATTGGTGGGATGTTGTCGTTTTCGTTACGGATAAGCTGCTTCAATCTCTCTCTTTCCTCGTCCATAATACGAATGGAGTTTTGTCTGTTGTTGTACTGGAAGTTGATAACCACGTTTTCCATTCCGTCGTTCAAGGTGGTGTCTTTGTGGGCTCTGTTGGTGATTGAGTTTGATCTGCTGAAGCTTCTTCCAGAGTTGTTGTTGTTAAATGGGGTAGGGGTGTTGCCATGGCTTTGTGGAGATAGGTTAAATTCAACAGCAGACGAGACATCGTTCTGGAACGATTGCTGGTATCTGTGTTGGTCTTCTTCCTGAATGATGTTCTCTAGAAACTTCATCATCTCCAGTCTGTCCAAGGACTTTTTTCTGCTTGCAGTGCTTCTGACCGTGTCTTGTTGCTGTTCCAAGTTTTTGCTCAATAAATCAACTGTATCTGACATGTGTTAGTTTTTTTATGGTTTTTTGGAGGGATCTTCTTTTTCTTTTAAAGTTTGTTTGAGTCATCACAAAAAACAAACAACATTACGAAAAAAAAATAAGTGCTAAAAAAAGTAAAAAAAAAAAACATCAAAAAAAAAAAGAAATTTTTAACGGAGTTTATCTGAATAACAGATCCTTCTTTTATTTTAAATCTAATTAGCAAATATATATACATGTATCATATCTCTCTGGTTCCAAACAACAGCTCAAGAATACTCTCAAACCCCTTCTTACCTCTGGCAGCATTGAAGTTGAATCTGCTCTTGGACCAGTCCTCAATCTTGCTGTTGATCTTGTTGAAGTTGGTGTTTCCCAGGATGTATGCACTTTGCTTGAACTCAGTTCCATTGGCTTCTGGCTTGTAAACAACCTCTTCATATACCTTCAAGAACTTTCCTCCGGTGATGTTCAATGACTTCAAGGTGAACTGCTTGTTCTTGTAGTCAACTTCGCTTATTTCCAAAACCTTGCTTTGTGTTAGTTCTTTTCCGATGATGTACTGCAACCAGGTTGGGATCTTCTGTTGACAGGTTATAAGTCTGTGTGTGGTTATCTTCTTGCCTTCCTTGCTGTATTGTCTATCAAGAATATCAATGCACTTCACATGCTCACTCATGTCGTTAGGGTACTTCTGCCATACGGCAACAACGGTTTCTTCAAATGTGTATGGGAAGGTATGTGCGTTTGTAAGTAGTTGCATGGTGCTGGTATAAGAAACAAATAGTGCTTTTTTGGTCTTATTATATAATTATATAATCAGATATATATAATAATAAATATTGAAATGAGACAATTTCCGTAAAATTTATGAATATTCCCTTCCAGAAAAAAAACAAAAAATCTAGCAAAAAAAAGAAAGAAAAAAAAAACAACGCAAAAAAAAAGATTATGAAGTATGAGACAATTGCGCTAAACGGATCTCTAGGGATTTACTCTTTTTCCAAAAAAAAAAGAGAGATTATATCCGATATCACACATTGCTTCCTAAAAACCAGCCATAACCTTCATTCACATCTTCATCATCTCCATACAAGTCCACAGACGCTATCTTCTTATACGCCTTCATGTTGTTGGCCTTTATGGTGCTGTTTGAAGCCTCGCTTTCAGGGTGATTGGCATCACCAAACTTGCCTCCAAAGGTCAGACCAGCATTCAGGTCCACACTCTCTGTTTCTGACATAAACTCAGCCTTCCGTGCTGAAAAATCAAATGGCATTCCATAGTTGTCATCTATCACATTGCTGCTCACTACTTTTGTGTTTTTTTTAATTCTTTCTATATCATCTGCTGCATCATTGTCCATTGCATACAGATCTGCTGAAGATGTCATGTTTACCATCACATCTCCGCTATTATTCTTTAGTTGCTGGTGCGACAGGTTGTTCATGAACAAGTCCTCATCACTCATATCATCAGTCAAGAACACATCATCCCCAGTGGCTAAGTATTTCTTTAAGTTCTTCATTGAAATAGGACCCTGACTTTGGGATGCTATTGATAAACTTGATGTTGACTTTTTCAAAGAGTGGATAGACTCACCACTGCTACCTATCTTCTTCAGACTTGTGGCAGATGTTGCCACTGGTTTCATCATCTTGTTGGAATTGCTTCTTGTTACCCCAAGCAATTCTCCGAAACTTGTAGTCCTGCTCTTATCTCCGACAATTAATTGGTCGATATTATTGATACTATTGGTTCTTGAGTTTGATCTTGACCTAATAATTTCCTTGAACTCCATGGGTATATCCACTGATGAGGTACTTTTATTAAGATCCTTGTTCATGCTATCAACCAACATGTTGTTGTTCTTCAATCTTTGTGAAAAGGATACTCCACGTCCACGTCCATTCAAAGGTTCCTCAGACAATCTTGTGGACAAATCATTAAGGGATGTTGTGGGACTTAGTTTGCTGAGGTAGTTTGGTATGTTGATCATAAGACCCTTGTTGCTTGCAGTTCTCTTTCTGGTCAGCTCATGGTCATTGGAGAATCTGTTTTCAGATGAATAAGAGTCGCTTGAAGATTCAGACGATGAGTCTGAATCTGAGCTGGACTCGTGGAGATTACTAATACGACTATCTATTTTGGTGATTAGGTCTTTCATGAGGTACAGTATTATATTGTTGATTCTGTGAATCAAAAAAAAAAAAAGAATATGTGGGGTTTGTTTATCTTGGTGAATTGTATCTTCCTTTTTTTTTTGTAATCAATCATATTTGTAATATAAAAAATAACAGAGTTCTTTAAACAGAGAAAGAAAAAAAAATTATCGATACTACAAATTTTTTTTTTTAGGGCTTTCTACCGTTTTTTTTATTATATAAACGATCGGACATAAGAAATTCCAATCTAACTTGTTACCTCATAACAAAGAGTGTATAAGTATATATAAGATTAAGAGTCTTATTGGTAAAAAAATATTTAGTTATTTGATTTGATTCAAAGAACCAATGAGTATATATAAACAATAATGTTGTTATTATTTTGGTATTTTAAAGTTTGATGTGTCCTTTTTTTCTTCTTTTTTTCTCTTAATTTGATGAACACTCACGTGCTGTATTTACTTAAACACACGTGACAGAATACCGCTACCAGATTGTAAAAACTTAAACTCCGATATTCCATATATATATATTTTTTTCTTTGTTTCTTTTTTTCTTTTTTTGGGCCAAAAAGGCGGCAAAAAAATTTTATGTACTCTTTTTATAAAGTAAAAATTTAAAAAAACAAACACCCAAATCTTATTTAGTCAATATATAACCAAAAAAAAAACCACCATTTTCAAAATGACTACTACACAGGTTTCTATTCACCACCATATCAAAAACCTTAAGAATGAAAACTTCATTGGTCAGGAACAAGCCAAACAAGCCACAAGCATCATTCTAGACTTAATCAAAGAAAAGAAGTTCAACAACAAGGGTCTATTGATCCAGGGGCAACCATCCACCGGTAAGACTGCTCTTGCCTATGGTATGACCAAGGAATTAGGTGCCAACATCCCATTCATCAAGCTTGTTGGTTCTGAGTTCTACTCCAAGGAAGCCAAGCCAACTGAACTTTTGATGATGAACTTGAGAAGAGGTATTATCATCAGAATGAAGGAATTGAAGGAGGTTTATGAAGGTGAAGTCATTGAACTACAACCAGAGGAATCCAACAATACTGTTGGCCAAGACATCCAAGGATACGGAAAGTCTTTATCTCATGTTGTTGTTACTCTTAAGGCCGCAAAGGGTACCAAGACCTTGAGATTGGATCCAACCATTTATGATTCCATTGTGAAGGAAAAAATCGCCATTGGTGATGTTATCTACATAGAAGCCAACACTGGTATTGTGAAGAGATGCGGTAGATCAGACTCCTTTGCCACTGAATTTGATCTTGAACTTGAAGAATACGTTCCTTTGCCAAAAGGGGAAGTTTACAAAAAGAGAGAAATTATCCAAGACTTGTCTCTACATGACCTGGATATGGCCAATGTCAAGCCATCATCAAACGGTAACGATATTATTTCTATGATGTCCAATCTACAAGCAAACAAAAAAACTGAAATTACAGACAAATTGAGACAAGAAGTTGATAAGGTTGTCCACAAGTACATTGCCAACAACCAGGCTGAATTGATTCCAGGTGTTTTGTTCATTGATGAAGCACACATGCTGAACCTTGAGATGTTCACCTTTATAAACAAGATTCTTGAACTGGACCTAGCTCCTTTGATTATTCTTGCCACCAACAAACAAGGCATGAACACCATAAACGGAACTGACATTGTGTCTCCATTCGGAATTCCCCAAGATCTTTTGGACAGATGTTTGATCATCAAAACCAAGCCATACAACGTCAGCGAGCTGGAAAGCATCATTTCCAAGAGAGCTCAATCGATGAACTTAAAAATCAGTCCCCCAGCCATGCAAGCTCTGTGCCACCTAGGTGACGAAGCCAGCACCAAGAGAGGCTTGAGATACGCTCTGCAGCTTCTTTCCCCATGCAGCATTCTGATGGAAATTGCCGGAAGAGACGAAATAACCAAGGAAGATGTCGAGGAGTGCATGGGTCTGTTCTTGGACCTGGACAGATCCGTTGAGATCCTAAAGGCAAACGACAACGGCTTTTTGTAATTCAAGCTTATATATAAAGAAAATTAATATATTTTTTTTTGAAAATGGAACAATCAGTTTTTTATTCTTGGTATATATACAAACACTTTTATACGTTTGCAAGCTCCTTTAAGAACTCATTTGGTGAAACCATGCTTGTGGATCCATACACAATTCTCTTGTCTGTGTATACCTTTTTGAAGTTGTTTTCGTTGCCTTGATTCAAATCAGAGCTCTTGCTAACGTATCTTTGCAGGTTACAGTGCTCCAAGTAAGAACCACCACCAACAACGAAACATATACACTTGTTGAACTTTCTATTTTTGTTTATCTTGACATTTTTCTTCAGGGTTGGGTCTAGGTACAGGTACTTGCCAACCAATTGCTCGTAAGAGTTCTTTTCGTCTTCAGGCTTATCAACAGAGCTGGCATTCATGATGCTGCTCACAATGTTGGTCAAAGGCAGGTTGTCGTTGTCAGCAGTTAGTAAGTTGCTTACTCTGGAGATAATCGATCCCATACTATCTTGCAGCTTATCATTGGCTAAACCATATAGCTTTGATGAAAAGTAAGAAGCTGACTTGTTGGCATGATCTTCAGTGGCGTTATTCTTCTTGGCAGCTGAGCTACTATCATCACTGTAATAAGTCATATCATTCATCTTTTGGTAACGGTAGATGTTCTTAATAGCATCTAATAACTTTGAGTTCAATAATTCTTCTTCAGTAACATCATCTTCCTTCTTTGCACACAATTGCTTGAATACCTCATCACACTTCTCAACAAATCCTTCAAATTCTAATTTTCTGTTCCCCTTCAATTGGTTCATGTTTGTCTTTAAGAATATGTACAGGTATGTTCTTATTTTATCAGAAACACTACCAGCCTCAGGATCCTTCAAAATTTCTATAAACTCGTTTCTATTCTTGATGGTATGGATATCCTCTTGTTCGATTTCATAGAACTTGTCCAAGTGCAAGTTTCCAAGCTCCTTGATCAATTCAGACAATACCTTGAAGTGGTTGTCAATGAATTGTTTTTTGGCAGTCAACTCAGGCAATTTATCCATGGCCCTTTGGATCAATTCAGTATCTTGTTGAATATCACCATCTTTACCAACATTCAAGTTCTGCAAGTTGGTGATGTTTACACCTGTTTTTGATGTAATTTCTTCAGTTTCTTTTTTATAGTTATTCAATTCAAGTTCTGCATTTTCAACAACTTCAGGGAATGGCAGCTGGCTGTTGTTTTCCCAGAAGAAGTCATTGCTGTCCAAATCTATCTTTTGTCCAGAAGGCAAGGTTATGGTATTTCTGTTCAACTTGAATACTTCAGATACCAAACATTCATAGTACAAGGAGTGAGAAAGAACAGAGGTGAAGTCAACATTTCTATCAACCAATACCAAAACAGATCTGTCCAAGTCAGCGACATTGTTTTCTGCGCTGTTTCCTTCACTGAATTGTTTGCTATTTATGATATACTCATGCAACATACCATCAAGCTTTTTACCAACAATCTCAGCTGGTCCACCAGGTTGGATTCTCAAAATTGGTATACTGTTTATGTTGGAGTTCATGGTAATGATCACATTGTACAATCTAGAGGCAATTTCCTGGCATTTGGAGTTGATTTCTTCCTCGGTAATGGAGCTGTTCAAATTGAACTCAGACCATATCTTGTCCATTTCCACTTCGAATACATTTGGATCAGATACAACAAAGTTCAAGTATTGGTCGTAAACCTGTTTGATTTGATCGAACTTGCCTATTTTGACAGCCTCCTCAGCCAAAAACTCCATGTCAACTCTTGATATGCTGGATGTGAAGTTCAGGTAGTATTCGTCATAGAAGTCGTTCTTCAAGTCTTGGATGATCTTTTCCAAATTGGTTCTGCTTGGTTCAACAAAGTAAACTGCGGGTATATCTGGGATTGCTTGTCTTTGTGGAGAAAACAGAGTTGTGTGACAGGTGACACCAACCTTTAGTAGATCTTTGACTCTCAAAACAGAGGATACAATACCAGTGCTGGTCTTGTCCATGATCAGGATCTTCCAATTGATTTCTTGGTCATCCCCCGAAGCCTTTTGGGATGCGCTGTTGAACAGCAGCATCTTCTTGATAGCGGCTATCTGGTAGTCCTTCAAAGTAGTTGATGTAGCGTCCATATGCCTTGTGTGTGTATATGGGTGTATTGTGAGTAAAGATCATAAGAAAGAATGTTTCAATATGAAGGGAGGAGGCAAATGTAAAAAAAAACAAAACAAATTTGTCAAAAATAAAAATTTTATAGTGGGAGGGATTGGGAGAAAAACACACACACCAAAATATTAAGCAAAACAACCGTGTAGCGTTACACTAATATATATAAAACAAAATCTACTGCTTCAATGTGGATCTACCAGCCTTTAATAGCTCATCACACAACAGAAGGTTACTGGAAATACCATTGGCACCAGTGATGGCATTTCTCAAGACCCTGTATGAGTCCCAGATACCCTCAATGGTTGGGTCACAAGAATCACCAAGGTTCAAGTCAACACCAACGTATCTGGTTTCATCTTCATCAACAGACTCCTCCAAGTCATCTTGACACAAGGCCAGGACATCCAATGGATCATGCCCAGCATTCTTTATCAGAATCTTTGGAATTACTAGCAGAGAGTCAGCAAAGGCTTGGACACCCAATTTTTGCTTACCCTTGACTTTGATAGTTTTTTTACTTATGGATTGTCTTAAGTGCTCACTACAAGCAATATAGAAGGCACCGGCACCTGGAACAATGGATTCGTCTTTAACAACATTGGAAACAGCTCTCAAACCATCTCTTACAGCATCCTTGATTTGCTGTAAGGTATAGAAGGTTGGTCCCTTGATCAAAATGGTACATGCCTTTGGATTCTTACACTTGGTAACATAGGTGTATTTTTCATCATCAAGAGTTTCACAGTAAACTTCACCTGCATAACCCAAGACATCTGGGGTCAATTCATCAACAGAGTTGGTGGCTTGACCTTCAGTAATCAATTGAAGTCTTTCAAGGTTTCTTCTCTTGGCTCTTCTCAAGGCCATTATGTTGTTCTTGGCCAAGATATCCAAGGACATTGGATCAATACCCTTTTGGTTGATAACAACAAAGGTCTTGTCTGAACCCAAGGGACATACCTCGTTCTTCAAATCAATGATCTTCTTTAACTTTTCATCAACAAACTTTCTTTCAGAAGCAGCCAACTTATCTCTTTGTTCAGCAGAAGAGTAATAGAATCCAGAATTAACCTCAGTCTTTTCATACTCCAAGGAGACATTCAAAATCAAAATGTGACAATTCTTCAAGTGTTCTGGCATTTCAGGGTGTCTAGGACCGTGATCAAGAACCAAACCTTCAATCAGCTTGGTATCATTGCTGTTGTTGTGTTGCATTTGCATGATTTCAATCATATGCAGATCCAAACTTGGCTTTGAGGTGATATCTTCTTGTTGCTTGGATGAAATCAAAACAGCATCAGTAACAATAGGAGTCAAAACCTCACATAATTCCGGGTTGATTTTAGTAATCAATGAGGATCTGGCTGTTTGCAACAGAAACTCTCTATCTTGAATGGCGTTTTCTTTTTGGATCTTGTAAGTATCCAAGAACTTCAAGGTTTCCAATCTGGCCAGTTCATACCCATCAGTGATGATTCTTGGGTGGATACCTTCTTGGATCAATCTGAAACCTTGTTTCATCAATTCACCAACAAGACAAACAACTGTGGTGGTACCGTCACCTGTGATTTCGTCTTGGGCAGCAGCAGCTCTGGCAATCATAACAGCAGTTGGGGATTGGATTTGCATTTCAGTCAACAAGACCTTACCGTCCTTGGTTAACTTCAAGTTCCCAGCACCATCAACCAAAAGCTTCAAAGTACCCTTTGGACCTAGGTTGGATTCAAGAACTTGTTGCAGACCCTCTGCAGCAGCACAGTTGACCTTCAGGGCTGCGTCTCTTCTCAAGGTTTCAGCCTTTGGATTCAAGTATTGCAAAGACATATTTTGTGTGTGTATGTATTTGTATTTGGTCTTTTCCAGTAATATCTATAAGTGAAAGTGTTAAAAAAAAATGGTTGATGGGATTCCGTGATGTTTTTGGGAAAACCGCCTATGGTAAAAAAAATTTTTTTTTTTTTACGCTTTTTTTCAGAAAACACCTTAAACACATTATTTGTTTTTTTTAACACGTTATTGATAATCTAAAGGGACTGATTTATACTAGTATTATTACAGCACCAATACAACATATATACCCAAAATCGATATGTCACACGTCGCTTATACTTTGGTTTCAAAGAGCAGTGCGATCACTGGCTCTGAAGGGTCAAGCAACAACGCTCCATCATTCATTTCAAAGGCCTTCCAATTAAAGTTGGAATCCCAACACGACGAGGAAAAGGAGGCTGCCATGAGAGAAATCTTATCTGTGGTCAACTGCTATTCTACATCCAACACTGGCTCTAACGAAGAAGAATTGGCTGCTTCCTTGTTGAACGACCAAGATCTTCTAATGGCTATTATTAGATACGTCATGCCTTCCAAGTCCAAGAGTCTTAAGAAGCTTCTATACCAATACTGGGAAGTTGTTCCTAAGTTGGATGAAAGCACTGGTTCTTTGAAGCAAGAATTTATCTTGTTGTCTGCCAGCTTGCACGCTGATTTACAACACGTCAACCACTTTATCAGAGGTTCTTGTTTGAGATTGTTAATGAAGTTCAAGGAAAGAGAAATCTTGGAACACTTGGTTGATGATGTTTACGCCTTGCTACAAGACAAAAAGAAGTTTGTCAGAAAGTACTCTATCTTGACCTTGTTGTCCATGTACCAAGTTGATGAAAGATTGGTTCCTGATTTCAAGGCTGTTATTGAAGAGTTCTTGGCAAAGGAAATCCACAACGAAAAAGATGGTGTTGTATTGAGAAATGGGTTTTTGGCCTTATGGAAGATTGATTCAGATGCTGCTAGAGAGTGGTTATTGAAGACAATCAACGATGAAACCACAATTGCTGATTCTAATGCTGATGACGATGATGTTGATGAGGTTGCTCTTCCAAACAATGTCCATCCATTGTTAACTGAAATCTTCACCCAATTCATCAAGGAAGATACTTTCAATTCTTTAACCTCAAGCGAAATCAAGTTGTCTTACTTGGATGTTATTGTTAACAAAATTGATGCTATTGAAAATAGAGAAGTCAAGCTTGATTACGTCTGGGCCTTGGTCAACTTAACTGCTGTTTTGATTTCCAATTCCCATGAATTTGATTTGATTGAAACAATCGATATCATTGTCTCCAACTTGATTGAATTATTCGTTCAAGAATCCGATTGGAATGTCAAGTTGATTTTGTTATCCCAAATCAAATCATTGATCTCAACTTCAAACAACGAACAACTAGCTACTCTTTACAAGCAACAAATGTCCTTGCAGATCCATACTCTAATATCTGTCATCAATAGCAACGATCCATTCTTATCTGAAGCTGCTTTGAAGTTGATTTTGGACTTGGTTGATTTCAAGACCTCTGTTGAAGTTGTAAGCTTCTTGAAGAAGGAATTATTAGTCTCCTTTGACGTCAAAAAATCACAATCTGTTGCTTCTAAGGAATTCTTGACCCAATACAGAACCTTGTTAATCCAATCTGTTACTAAGGTTGCTGCTGATTATGACAAGGTTGCTGTTGAAGTTGCTTCTTTGTTATTAGACGGTATGGCTGTTTTAGATACCACTGCTTGTTTGGAAGTTGTTGGCTTCTTGAAGAAGATCATCTCCAAGGCCGATACCAACAATAATGCCAACTTGAAATCTCAATTGATTGAAAAGTTAATTCTGAAATTAGAAGATATTAAACATGCTAGAGTATACAGATCATGTCTATGGTTGTTAGGAGAATACTGTAATGACAAGAAGTTGATTGTTTCTGTTTGGAACCACTTAAGAGAATCATTGGCTGCTTCTAAGAGCATTGAAAAGAAACCTGAAGTTGCTGAGGTTGCTCAACCAAGTGGTCCAGTTATCTTACCAGACGGTACATACTCCACTGCTCCAGTGAACATTGAAAATACTGCTAACAAAGAAGACGACAATGAAGAGTCTTCATCCACTGAAGACTTGGATGAACTACCACCTTTGAAGTTATTCTTAAGAAAGGGAGATTACTACACCATGTCTATTGTCTCTACTTGCATTGTAAAGTTGATTTTACAAGCTATTTCTTTGTCTCCATTGACTGCCGAAAACATCAATGGTACCCCAGTTGTTAATGGTATGAAGCAAGAAGCCATTTTGATGTTGATCAACATCATCAGATACCAAAATGAAGCCATTGCAGGCAAAAAAATAGACGAGGACTCAAAGGAAAAGATCATGCAAAACATTGAAATTCTATTGAACTTGAACTCTATTGAAGTTGTTGAAAAGATGATTACCTTATTCTTGGAAACCACCATGGAAGCCTTCCAAAAGCAATTCAAGTCTTTACAATTCACCAAATCTGTATTACAAAAGAACAGCAAAGGGGATGTTTTGCCAAAGAATGAAAGCTACAACATTGATTCTCAAATCGGCTTCAGATTACTTCCAGGAAGTTCCAACTCCAAGTTATCTGATAACTCTATTTTGAAGGACATCAACCATGCTGTTAGCGGAAGCAAAGACTCCTCAAAGGTATCCAGCATTTCTGATGCCAGTGTCAAGGCCACTGCCACCTCCAAGCTAGCCAAGATTGTTCAATTGACTGGTTTCTCTGATCCTGTTTATGCTGAAGCTTGTATTTTAACCAACCAATTTGATTTGACTTTAGATTTGTTGATTGTTAATCAAACCAAGGATACTTTGAAGAACCTGCACTTGCAATTCTCCACCTTAGGTGATGTCAAGGTCTTGGAACAACCACCTTCCATCAATGTCATTGCCCACGGATTCCACAGATTCATCATCAACTGTAAAGTCAGCAGTGCTGATACTGGTGTTATCTTCGGTAATATCATCTACGATGGTGCTCACGGTGATGATTCCAAGTACGTTATCATGAACGATGTGCACGTTAACATAATGGATTACATCAAAAAGCAAGACTTGAAGGATGACAACAAGTTCAGAGTCATGTGGAATGAATTTGAATGGGAAAACAAAATCAATGTCAAGACCTCAAACTTCCAAACTTGCCAAGAATACCTATACAAGTTATGTGACTTCACCAACATGGAAGTTCTTAACAAAAACGATATTGGTGCTGAAGAAGACGGTGATGACTCTGCTAGATTCTTATCATGCAACTTATTCGCCAAGTCTTCATTCGGTGAAGAAGTATTGGCCAATGTTTGTATAGAAAAGATTCCAGAAACAGGTGAAATTGTTGGTAATGTCAGAATCAGATCTGAAGGCCAAGGCTTAGCTCTATCACTAGGTGAACGTATTGCCCTAGTTGCCAAGAACATCAAGAAATTAAAACTAGATAAAATTTAATATATTTCTATATATATAAGATTATTATTTACAATGTGAAAAAAAGGAAAACCGTATATAAATCTTTCTATCTAAACTCTCTTAGCTTCCTTTAAGGAACCATCAGTACGGAATGGGAAACCCAAACCACTCAATAACATCTTGACATATGCTGGGTCTTGAGCAGTGGTTTTTATATGGATCATGACATTGAACAGTCTGTCCCACAAGTCTTTATCACTCATAACTTCAGGGAAATATGCAACTTGTTCAGATTTCAAATGCAAGGTCAAGTTACCCTTGGTATCAATTTGGCTTTCTGGAATACCTGTGAAGTTTTCGTCTTTAGGAAGAACTAGTTCATTAACAGTCAATAGGAATTGGGATTTGTTAGAACCACTTAGGGCAACTTGACCACCAATGATGGAACCAACTCTTAAATTCAACTTTTGATCAACAACAGCAACCTTCAAGTCCTTTGGCTTGACATTGGTGGTTTGCTGCAATAAGGATTGTGCGGAAATGTAGTTGAACTTGTTGACATTGATATCCTTGGCAACACAAACAACATCAATATCCAAAAGTTCAGGAATGTTATCTGGAGTCACTGGGTATCTGTCCAAGTATTCACCTGTCTTACCAAAGACAGTTCTCTTGGTCTTGTTGATAAGGTATGGGTTGGATAAGTTATCAATTTCACGGTATACTGGACCTGGAGTGAAGGTTTCTGAATGATCATAAGCCATCAGCAACATATCTGGTTGAACGGAGTTGTAGTAGTGTTCAGTCAATCTATCTTGTCTTAGATCAAGTGGAAAGTAGTTCTTGGACTTGATATCATTTGGATGTGTCTTTGAAGCATCAGTCTTGGCTGAAAGTATGCTTTTTTTGTATTTTTCAATATGATGGGTTGGTTGGACTAAGTTGTAACCAGCCTTGTATAGCTTAGAAGCTTGAGAAAACTGTCTCTTTGAATATTGAACACTGGAGATCATAATAATAATGGAAAGAGTATCTTTTGGTTGTGTTAATTATTAGTATTTTCAAGTTGAAATTTTGATATGTAGATTTTCCAAAGTAAAATTTTTCTTTTTTTTATTTTTTTATTCATGAAATTTTTTTCATTTTTTGAGATGGTGATAATATCCGGATTAGGAGAGGTCTGCAAGTGCAGTCGGGTAATTTTCATACTTTTCTAGATATTAACACAACTTGGTTAGATAAAAACACTCCTTTATGCCATTCTTTTGAAATAGATACCAAAAAACAAACAAACAAAAAAGCTATTAGATTTTATTATTGAAACTAATCAGATAAATATTTAAAACTCTCTATATACACTTTCCAAAGTGCAATGCCTTTATATCAGGAAACATTGATTTTTTTTGTCGTTAACAAATCACGTGATGTAACACAAAATAAACAAACGCGCTTAAAATAAAATCCAACGAAAAAAAAAAAAAATAAATAATTAGTAAACACCTCATCTACCCAAAAAACAAAACACCAACTACAACAATGTCTTTGGACACAACACCAACTAAGAAGCAACAGGCTTCTAGCAGCAAAAAGAGAAAGCTACAGCCTTCAACACCCCCTCGAATTAAGCCTTTAAGCCACAATGAAATATCAACAGAAACCATCTTACGTTCTCCTCAAAAACAAAGTAGTCAGTTCTTCAACATAAACAATACTAAGCCGGTATCAAGCAATAGATCTACAGTCGATAGCAACAGCTCATCAAGAGGAAGGTCTTTGTACGAGGGTAGTCAAATCAAGACCCAGGAGGTATCTCCGTACAGAAGACTAAGTCCTGCAAGAAAGAGTCCATCGTCGAATAACAGAAGACTATCATTGGTCCAATTATCACCAAAGAGACAAAACAATACCCTTCACAAGTTGAACCATGCTATGGAAAGAGAAAGTCAAAATATCAAAACTGGTGGAAGAAGATTGTATATCAACCAATTAACATTAACAAATTTCAAGTCATATGCCAACAAACAAATCGTAGGTCCATTCAATGAAAACTTTACAGCTGTTGTTGGACCTAATGGTTCTGGTAAATCCAATGTCATTGACTCAATGTTATTTGTGTTTGGTTTTAGAGCAAGCAAATTAAGACAAGGTAGACTTAGCGAGTTGATTCACAAATCTGAGAACTATCCCAACTTGGGATTTTGCAGTGTTGATGTTCATTTCAAGTATAACTATAGAGACGGATTCCAAAAAGATAGTGATTTTGAGGATGAACTTATAGTTACCAGAAAGGCATTTAGAAATAACTCTTCCAAGTATTATGTCAACGGAAGAGAAAGTTCATATACAGAAGTGACTGAACTCCTTAAAAAAGAAGGCATCGATCTAGATCACAAAAGATTTTTAATTCTTCAGGGTGAAGTTGAGAGTATTGCACAAATGAAACCTAAAGCAGAAAAAGAAGGTGATGATGGTATCTTAGAATATCTAGAGGACATCATTGGTACTTCTGGATACAAACCTGAGATTGAAGCTTGTTTAGTTCAATTAGAAACGCTCAATGAAGTATGTGTAGAGAAAGATAATAGATTGAAAATTGTGGAGACTGATTTGAAGTCTTTGGAAGCTGGGAAAGACAAGAGTTTGGAGTATATTACTAAAGAAAGACAAGCCGTGATACTCAATGCCAAACGTATAAACCTAGAAGTAGAGGAGATTCAATCTCAAATTAAGCATATTGATATGAAAATCGGAGACTTGACTAATGAACAAACAGAACGGAAAAATGAACTAAAGCTAATAGCAGATGACTCAAAGAAGTTCAAAGTTGATTTTGAAACAAACAAAACAAAGTTGAATGAACTAGAGAGCAAAATTTCTAATTTGGATCAACAATTGGAGTCTTTATCTCAAAAGAAGATTGCTGCTGAGGAAAAGATAAAGAATCATGAAAAAACACAACAAAAAGATCAAGAATTATTGACCAAAACTGAAGAAAACTTAACCAAGACAACTTTAGAATTGATTAAACTTGAAGAATCTATTGTAAAAGATGAGGATAATTTGAAGACTTTGAAAGCCGAAACAGCTAACGAAGAAGAAGATTACCAACAAAAGAAACAGGTCTTAAAGGATAAAAGTTCAGATTTAGAAAAAAGCATTGCTGATCTAGAACAGGAATTAGGTCCGAATCAACAAAAAATAAACTCTTTAGAAACTGATATTACTTTGAAGCAACAAGAAATCCAATTATTGCAACAAAGAAGTACCAAGTCTAATGAAAAAATTTCTTTCTTGGAAGTAAAAGAAAAGGAGCTAGAAAAGAAAATCTCTTCTAATGAGGAAGCCATGAACTCTTTGAGTACTAAATTGAAAGAAAAACAGGAATCCAAAGCTCATTTGAAATCTGAATTTGTTAATTTAAAAAAAGAACAAAACGTGCTTGATGAAGAGTACAATAAGAACAAACAAAAGTACCTGGAAGCCAAAAGTAGCATCAGTACCACGGATACCAGTAACAAAATCATCAAGGCATTGTCAAAATTGCAGGAGCAAGGCAGAATATCTGGATTTCACGGAAGACTTGGTGATCTAGGTGTTATTGATTCTAAATACGATGTTGCGATTTCAACAGCAGCTCCAAGACTTAATGATATAGTAGTTGATACTGTTGATTGCGCTCAAAAGTGTATTGAATACTTGAGAACTAACAGATTGGGGTACTCAAGATTTGTATTACTAGATAAGTTGTCCAACTTTGATAATGCCATCAACCAAAATTTCTCCAACATGCTACCAAATGGCTCTTACAGATTATTTGATTTAATCAAACCTAGTAAACCGCAGTTTTTACCTGCTTTTTACAGTATTTTGAGAGATACCATTGTTGCCAACAGCTTAAATGAAGCTAACAGAATTGCGTATGGAGGTCATAGAAGATTTAGAGTTGTCACTATTGATGGGAAACTTATCGATGTTTCAGGAACAATGTCTGGTGGTGGTAAACAAAAGTTCAAAGGCTTGATGAAAGTCATAAACTCCAAAGATGGTAATGAAAAGTCTTTAGAACATTTTTTCATGACACCAGAAGAATTGAAAATTTTAGAAAACTCGTATAAGAGTTCTTATTCTGATTATGAGAGAGTATCTAGAGAAGTTAACTCTGTTCAAGAAAAGATTGATACATTATCCAGTGAAATTCCTGAGCTGGAAACAAAATTGTCATCTATAGACTTTGACTTACAAAACTTTAAAACAGAGTTACAGAATACCAAGAAACAACAAAAGGTAGCTAAAGTTCAAATTGATAGTGCTGCAGTAATTACTGAAGCAGAAATTTCAAAGTTACAAAGCTCCATTGAAGAAGAAGGAAAGGAGATTGAGGCCGTAAAGTTAGAAATTCATCCAACAACTAAAGATATTGAGGAGTTGAAACTGAAAATTAATCAGCTTGGTGGTTTTGAGCTAGATAATCAAAAGGAGTTAATACGAGGAAATGAAAAGCAAATGAATAAGTTGAGTACTAGAATAAAGAAAAACAAATTGTTGATCAAAAAGAAAAACAGTGATAAGGAAAAGTTCGGTCAAACAGTTGAAACATTGCGTGAAAAGCTAACTAACTCTGGAAACGTTTTAGGCGAATACGAAATTGAAGTTTCCACCTGTGATGAAAAGATAAATGCAATTAGTGCTGTTAAAGAAGAAACATCACAAGAAGCTGGTGCGATCAAAGATGAGAATTTGGAAATTGAAAATCAATTGAGCATATTTGAAAAGAGGGCCAAAGCTGCTAGCAACAAAATATCAGAAATTGAACATCAAATGAAGTCTTTTACTAATGAAAAGTCAGATCTAAAGAGTAAGTCAAAAAGTACCAAAAGTGAGCTACAAAGCCTGCAAATTAGAGATGTTTACAAAGCATTGGAGATTCTATCATGCTTGCCTACAAAGGAAGTTAAAGTTGAAGAAGATCAAAAGGCTTCCCAAGAAGAGAATGAAGATCCTAACAAAATGGATGTTGAAGAAGATTCTGCTGAGACCCCACTGGAAAAAATGGAAACAGATGTGGTTGCCAAGGAAGAACCGCAAGATGAGAACATTATGGATGTTGAAGAAGAACATACTAAACAAATTCCACTATCACATATTGAGTTTTTACAAATTGAAAGTTATAACATTCCTGAATCTCATATTAGTTACTATGTTTCAGAAATTGCTCAATTACAAGAGTTTTTGGACAAATCCACTGTCAACCTAACTGCTTTGGACGATTATGTCAGAAACTACAAGAGCTTTAAAGAAAGAAAAGAGGAATTAACTGAAGCAATAAACAATAGAGATACAGTCAAGGACAGATGTGAGGTTTTGAAGAAGAACAGATATGATGAGTTCATGAAGGGATTCAACATTATCTCACAATCATTGAAGGAGATGTATCAAATGATTACGATGGGTGGTAATGCTGAATTAGAACTTGTTGATTCCATTGATCCATTCTCAGAAGGTATTTTGTTTAGTGTCATGCCTCCTAAAAAATCATGGAGAAACATCTCAAACTTGTCTGGTGGTGAAAAGACCTTATCCTCATTAGCCTTGGTGTTTGCTTTGCACAATTATAAGCCTACTCCAATTTATATTATGGATGAAATCGATGCTGCCTTAGACTTTAAGAATGTTTCAATTGTTGCCAATTACATCAAGGACAGAACAAAAGATGCGCAGTTTATAGTAATTTCATTGAGAAACAATATGTTCGAATTGGCCGAAAGACTAGTTGGAATTTACAAAAACGAAAACATGACCAAGAGTACAACTCTTGAAAATATAGATTTTTTTAATTAATTATCTTTTCATATATATCCTATTTAAAATTGTTATTATTATTGTTGTATTACATCTTTTCTAATTTCTTTCCATATTCCTTTTCAACTTCTTTGAACAAGTTTTCTAAAGGCTTATTTAATGTTTCATAGATCATACCGGGGAACTTTTCTTTATTAATACCAAACCATTTCAAAGGCGGTGTGGCATTACCCAAATCCTTCAAATTAGGTATATCAATAGTAGGAACAACTAAGGGTTTAAACTCATATCTATCGTTCAATTCAATTTCTTTGATTCTGTCATCAATATTTTCTTCTTCAAAGAAGGACTTCTTTTTGTTCTTGTCATGATCTTCATCCCTACCAAAATCAATTCTTGCTTCATTGACTTGCTTCAACGAAACAGCATGTATAGACCAAATTTCTTTTATGAATCCTATAGGACCCAAATTCCATTTAATGCTTACTAAACCACCAAATACTGAGTTGTAAATATACTCTATAACATTAGAATCCTTTGCATTCCAGGTTGACATCTTTGTCATAATAGTTGGGAAACTTACAATGGTACCACCTTTACTTTGTTTGGCCATTTTTTGATACGTATCGATTGAAATACCAATCAACTCATCTTCTTTCATATCAATGGTGGCAGATTTTGTAACTCTTCCAATCAACTCTTCTGTAGATACCTCCACTTCATTAAATATCTTGTCACCTCCATAAGATACAAAGTTTAAAACGGTATTTTTATTTTCAATGATCAATACTTGTGGATAAATCAAACTGTGAGGAGAAATTTGAATGTACATAACTCCAACTCTCACATACAAGGTTTTTTTGATATTTTCCATAAATGTTTGAATAGAAGGTCTTAGTTTGGTATCAACATTGCTTACAGTATTGGAATCATGAAGAATATCATAGTAAGATCTCAAATTTTCAGATTGGATTTTTTCAAAGCTACTGTAGATGTTCACCAAATTAGCTGTAACAAGAGCTGTGGCATATAGTTCAATCTTGTTCAATTCAACAAAAGTCTTCAAAGAAGGAGTTCCATTTTCTTTTTTATTCAGAATTTTCAAACTCCAGTCTGAGAATTCTGTCAACAAAAAGGCATGGTAATCAAAAGACAAAGAAGATTTCAAAGATTGCATTTGTATGTCCAGTAATAAATCAGGCATAGCATCCATTATATTGTAATTGAATATCTTGAAGTCTTTCAGTTGTTGGAAATTCATTTGTGATTCTATATTAAATTCTTTCAATTCAACCAAACCTTGAAGTCTACCTTCTGATGATAAACTCACTTTATTCAAATTCAAAGCCATTTCTTTAGACCAGTTGCTGTATTGAGTAAATTCAAACCACAATTTATTACCAGCCAAAGTTACCAATCCTAACACAGGTCCAAAGTCAATAATACATTTGACATCTTTTAGGATAAACATACTGTAAACCGCAAAAGTGGATTCAGTGTAGTACTTTTCAAACATATTAGCCACATCATATCTGTTAAAGTCAGTGGAGATGTCATCATCAATATTATTATTGTTACTTTCAAGTTTCCCAATGTCAGAAGTGGCCGATTGTTCAAATTTGGTTAAGCTAGACTTAGTACTCCAAATATCAAAGAATAAATCTAGATTTTGGATTTGAGTGATATCAACATGTGCATCTAGAGAATTTGCTGTTGTTATAACAAAATTATTCTCTTTCATTTCATATTCAGCAGATAAAAATCCATGCAAACTGAATTTAGATAATTGGAAGTATGAACTAACACTATTGGAGAAAATATGGTGTACTTTGGTTGAAAGTTTTTCTGATTCAAAGAAGAAAGAAACACATCTCTGTCCATCCAGTTCAGAGTTATCAGCTGTGAAAACCATCTTTTCAACACGCAATACAGCTTTTACTTTAGCCATAGGCTCACAAGTTAAAGATATTTCTTGAGAACCACAATATACTCCAAAGTGAACATCAACATTTTCCAAAATTCTCTTAATATCAATGCTATTTTCTGCTGTTGTATCAGTATCCAGTGATGGCCTTCTGCTAACTTCTGGACTATGTTCATGTTTGTTCATATTTTTCAAAAATACATCCAAATGACGAATATCTTTGATTATCTTTTGGAAGATAGGAACCGAAGTCGGATACAATATGTTTTCAGAATCTTGAACTCTTGTGTTTAATGCAATGACATGCTTAAACTTTTCATTTTCTTTGAATTCATAAGCAACATCAACAGTAACCTTTGGAGAATGTAAATAAATTGTTGGTTCTCTTGACTCCAAGAAATCTTTGTGTGACAGAATACTGAAATATCCACCAGTGAACAAAGCACCACATTTGATGTCGTAAAATCCTAGAGATTCAATCAACTTAATATTATCCGAAACTTGGTAAGTGCTATCGGATTCTTTTAAGGAAGGCTTTTTATTGATATATCTATGATCCAATTTCTTAAATTCAACAATAGATTCTAAAACATGCTGAACAACTGAAGTGATATTTTCACCAATAAACATTTGAACATCATCACCGAAAACATCAATTCTTACATTTCTGAGGTCATTAGAGTCTAAGGAACTTGATCTATAATCAAGTTTCAAAATTGATAGCTTAACAAAGTTGATGAAATTCATCGATTCCTTGACTTTATAGAAATTATAGGATTTGGAAAATGGTGTTACACCAAAGAATAAACCACTCAATGCAATTTCACCTTTTTTGGTATGATGCTTCAAACTTAAAGACTCATGACCAAATACCAAACCATTTTCAGTCCAATTGTTCTCGTTGCCGTATTCGTTAGAGTAGATCCATCCAAAGGCAAAATTCTTGGAAACAAATTCAATTTTATTGAACGTTTCAAGGATATTTGATACCTGGCTCAATTCATCATTTTCTTTTTCTTTAGATACTACAACTTCTGATTTTAAAAGTCCATCTCTTTCCATCAAATGTTTTAATTTTTCACATTGATTAACAAACCATAATAACTTGACAAGAGAATAAGGTGTAAACATGACATTAAAGAACTTACTTTCCAAATTGAAATCTAGTTTCTGTTCAACATCTGATTCTGAAACATAACCAGAAAATGAGGTATCTAATATCTTTGCTTGTGATTGATCCAAAATTTTATCATTTATAGAAGCAGACAAAGAGTCTATAGCATAGTACCATAGAGAAGTTATAGTCATCTCTAAACCAGCATCACTCTTTTTATAGTTTTTCATACCAAATACATTTTTTGTAATTTCACATATAAATTGTTGTGCAGAGAAATCGAACAACAAACCAATGTAATCTATTGTTACACCAATATTGAACAGTGTTTTAGAAGAAGTTTCTTTAGTTTCAACAGGAACACTGGATGCATTATTGAATCCATATAAATCCAATTTACCTTTGATGAACTCAATTTCATCAGATACTTTTAGCAAATCACTCACTAGTTTCTCACCAATTGATCTTAAATCAGGAACTAATAACTTACATCTACTCAAACTGAAATCTAAATCACAAACCAAGTCATTATCATTGAAGACATTATTGATGCAAGCAAATAGTTGCAGCTTTTTTTGAGTAACTAACAAGTAATGATAATTAGCAGTGATTGAAGAAATATCAATATTAAAAGACTCAACACCAAACAACATCTTTATTTTTTCTTGAGTGTTGTCAATCGATAAGGTTAAATCTGAAGTTGTAGTTTCAATAACCAAAGGATGCAAAGGTTTAAAGCTGGTCTTTAAGTTTTTGATCACAGCCTTATAGTAAACAATTTCTTTAGAACGTGGTCCATTATCATTGTTTTCTTTGGTTTCATTTCCTTCAAACACTCCACTAAAGCTATCTTTATATTTTTCAAAAGTACTGTAGATACTTTCAAGAACAAAGACAGTTTTAACTGTATCCTCAGGATTTATGAAATTGAATTTACTAACTTCTGTGCTAATGTGAGTCTCATTTTCAGCAGTGCCAATATTTGATGCTCTTCTTACAGCCATAGTAAAGTCAGAAATAGAACTTTTAAGCAAACATGTTGTCTTTCTTTTAAACGCCAAGTTACTCAATCCTGATTTTACATTCACCAAAACATCATCTAAACCATTCAAGTCAGCATCTAGCTTTATATTATGATTGATAATCTCGAAAACTTGATTATCTAAATCAAAGTCCAATTTAACCTTTTTGATGGTAATTGCTAAAACAAAGTTTAGTATTTCATTTACCTGCGATGCTAAACTGACTGCAGTAGTGACAGCAGACTTGATATCATGAATGGAGGAATCATCGACATCAACTACAGCAATCTTATTTTCATTCAACTTTGATATCAATTTGTTCTTCAGTTTCAATAACAACAAAGCACCTAAACCAATTCTTCCTCCCAAAAAATTGAAATCGGAATTGATTTTCAATCTTTCATCTTCGGCATCATTGTCAACAGTGAATTTCAATCCTTTGAAAACAATACTATCGGAGACTATATCATGTTTAGAAGAAATTTTCAAGACAACTGATTTAAAGGCCAATTCGAAGGATTCTTTGAATTTACTCTTCACTTCATAAACATTGTTTTCATTTAGGAATATTCTTCTGTACAAATAAGTAGTTGTGGTGACTTGTTTTTCTATATTGATCCATTTATTGAAAGAATCAAAAAACTGATCTCTGGCTACAATTTCTGGAGTAAACTGATTCCCGGCCACTCTGCTCATAAATTCTGATTTCCAACCTTCAGGTACATTTTCTAGAATATGTTTTAGTCTGGCACAAATTCTCCAAGATCTATTCTCTCTTACATGTGTCTTAGACAAACGTACAATCGGAGCTAATTTACTTATACCTGGTGGATCGTAATCAACTTGATACTCATTTCCAGCAAGTAATAGCTGCAAAACTATTTCTCTTTCTCTATTTTGAATATTGTTAATCCTTTGTAGCAAAACATTTAGCTCACTTTGCAAAGCTTCAATATTGTAGACAAATAACTCAAACAAAATTTCCAATTCCTCGATATTCAAATGGTTGTTGAATGTACCAAAGTTAAAGTTCTTGATATCATTATGCCCGTCATTATTAATCTGATAACTCAATGAGTCTAAAACAAATCTTATATTATTGTTTCTTTCAACATTATCACTAGTGTCATCATATAAACTTAAGCTTATTTTCTTTGTGGTTAGCTTGAAATTTTTGGTAATAGTACTTGTGATTGAGTTGTTTTTCAATTCAAATCTTTTGAAAAGTTCCAAGTCAATGTTTACTGGTGAGTTGGTGAAAATAACATACTTATCTTTAGAGTAATCTGTATTCACAATTTTGACATTAGATCTTTGAACAACAACATTGGTTTCATTATCAGAAGCTTCAGTATTTTCTTTCAAATACAAGTTTTTGACAATATCAATGTAAATTGAGTCTAGTATACCCTCACAATCATTCTTTGTCAGCTCTTCTAATAGCAGATTTAAAACATCTAGGTGTGCAATATCCAAGTACATGGCAACATTATCAAAGGCCAGTTTCATGGTTCTTTTATTTTTACCATCCAAAGTGTCTTCTTCATCTTCAGTTTCATCAAGTGGATGTAGATCTAAAGTCTCAGTAGTAATAATCTTCTTTCTAAAAATTCGTTTTCTTTTTTCCAGAGAAAATTGTCTTGAATTTGAAAAGTTAATATACTCCTCAATAATGGAATCAGCAGTGTCCTTAGTTATAGGAGTTGGTAAATTGGGAATAGATTGTCCTGGCTTAACAAAACCAAGTGAGTTTTGATAGATGAAATAATTTCTGAACTCAATTGGAAGCAAAAACCAAATTCTATGGAAAGGAGCATCATTCTTGATCAATAATTCTTTTTGTTTTTCTTTTCTCTTTTTATAGTTGGCATACCTAAAGGTTCTTTCCATGTTGATTTCAGTTTCAATCTTAAAGACAAGATCATCACCTCTTTTGCATGTAACTTCTAAAAGATCAAATACCACATTTGCAAGAGTAGAAATTCCGTATTTTTCATATTCTTGATAGTCAAATGTGATAGTATCTGCAATTATATCAGTTGATATATCTCCGTCTTGTAAGTGTATATCAATACCTTCAAATTCAAATAAATCAAATTCTAAACCAAAAGATTCAATCTTTTCAACAGTTAATGAATTATCGAAATCATCAAAGCTGAAGTCAAAGTCAATAATAGTATTGATGAGCTTGTTCAATATTTTCAAATTGCTATCTAACATCAACTTACCTATAGAGAAATCCCACTTGGAAAAGTAAGAATCACTGATTGGGACTGGACCTGAAAGTCTATGATTATGGCAGTTTAAATAAGTCAAAATACCCTCTTCTGCTCCAAACTTCTCTGAGGTGAAATAGTTTGTGTTTAATAAGAACTCAGATTTTGATTCAGAGATGGAAGAATGCTCACATACGTAGATTGGTTCAATATCGATTTGCATGTCAAAATAGTAGTCAAGGGATCTCATATCCACTTCCATATTCTCAGTGTGTAGACCCAAGCAATCACCAACAGATAAACGCTTTTCAGGGAAATACATGTTAGCATTTTTGATGTTAAACTTTATGGACATGTCCATCTCATTTTCAGTTCTTTTCAAGTCTTCTTTATTCAAAACCATATAATTTGGATCATCATGTTCATCAATTTGTTCTACTATAGATTCAGCAGAATACTTATTATTGCTGTTTACATCAGTGAATGAATGGTTATTATCGATTTCATCTGAAATAGACTTATCTTCATCAGATTTTGAAGAAAAGACATCTGACATTCGATCATTGTTTTGGAAAATCTGCTCTTGATATTCTTCTGCAGTTTTGAACTTTGAATGATCACCAAACAAGTTTTCGTAGAAATTGGTAAAGTATTTGATGAGAAACCCATAAAATAGAACATTCAATTCTTCCGTATCAAAAATTAGCTCTAAATTATCAATATTTCCAAAGGCCAATTGATTAAAAAACTCAAAGTGTCCTGAAATATCCAGATCTCTACCTCTACCAATTCTATTATTTTCTGAAAATCCATTAAGAGTACTATATTTAGGAGGTATTAAGCAAACATCATAAAATCTCGTTTTCAAGCTAAAGTCAACATTGTTAGATGTTTGTTGCAACATTAAAAATGGAATATTAATTTCAACTTCACTTGAGTCACCAACAAAGGAAATAATATTGTTTTCATCAAGCTCTGAGGCTGAGTTAATGATATTTTGGTCATTTACAGCAACCATCAAGTTGTAACCGTCTTTAAATCTCCATCCAAAGTTATACTCTTGAGGAAAAAATACCTGGTATTGGTCATCCAAGCTTATATCTTCAATAGGGAACCCAAAGTCATTGATTAAATCAGTTATTAAATTGATATGTTCCCTCAATACATTACATTTGGAGTTATTGGTGGTTTGACTAAACAAATTCATAATAGTTTCTTGACGTATCAAAGGTGCAACCGACTCCCAAATAAAGCTATGAAAATCAGCTGAAAAGAATAATTCATGGTTTACACTTGTGGTTATTTTTGGTTCCAAAAGATCAAAGCTGTATGTGCTTTTATTTTTTCCATCAATAGGAAAGTAATTAAAGTCAAAGAAGAAGCTTGTTCCTTCAGATACTTCCAAATCAATCCACCCATAAGGACGTATTAATTTTGTTGAAAAAGGCAGATCAATGTTGGCATTCATTTTTGAATTTTGAAACAATTCAGTTTCAGAGATAAACTCACTATCTTTACTTTTTTCTCTTGTAGGAATTCTAAAACTACAATTTTCTTGGATATCTACAAAAATCTTGAAGTTCGTATATCCTCTTCTGTCTCCTGGACTTAACATTTTTGCTGGATTGTTATCTCTTGAATGACCTGGAAAAATCAAACTCACAATTGGCATAATATTTCTGTATGCCCAAGGGCCAATAAAGATCTGTGAGTCTGATAATTGAATATTTAGCCTTATTTCAGGAGGACTTCCACTGTTACCAATATCCGGTCCTTGGTACTCAGTTAAAGTAGGCTCAACAGTTTCTGGAATATAACCAGGAATGTCAAAATAATAGACATGTGATAGCTGGGAACATTCCAATATAGTGGAGTACTTTGCATATTCTTCCACAAATGGGAAATCATTGGTTTCTTGATCTAAATATGGGATTTCATGAATATCTCCTAAATCATCTTTGTTTTCACCAGAGCCCATCATATTTATGTACATAGCCAATCCTTTCCACTCAGAGCTCTGCTCTATCATGGCTTTTTTCAAGTTTTTATCTTTGTTTTTACCTTTCAACTTTCTGAATTTTTGTGACACTTTATGTTTGACAAGTTTGATTAAATCTCTTCCGTTTCTTAAAAATACATTTGAAAATTTAGATAAATCTATATCCTCTGTGTTTTTGTAAAGAGGATTTGGACTTAAAATCATTTTAAAGTTTTCGTGTGATGTGTTGAATCTCATTTGATACAAGTCTAAAGCATTTCCGGATTTTATACCATGTAAAAGTGTTTGCGATTGGTCCCAATGGGTCACCAGTAGGTACTTAGTGACAGAGCTTCCTATAACCAAAGAACCTTTTTTAATATTTACAACAAATGGAAGAAGTGAATCCAATAACTGATCGATCAACGATACATTATAGACTGTGCGTTTGTTCTTTGATGAAAATAGCTTCTCTTTAGGGGGCTCTTTTGGCTTAGGAGCTGGTTCATTGCCAAATATCTCTGCTAGCATCGGATATTGTTCCATTAAAATTTCTCTATCTCGTTCCGTCATAACATCATTGAATATTCTTTGATATGCGAAAGTAGTGTTGTAAACAAATATTTCCAAACCTTCTATATTGATAAAGTTTCTTGAATCCTTTACAAGTTGGTAGATATCTTTTGAAAAGAAGGACTTTTTGTGTTGTTTTTCTTGATCTAGATTTTCATCATATAAAGGACTAGACGATAGCCATGCCCTGAGCATCCAAAACTTCCATTGGAATGTACCTTGTACTATAGATATAGTGGAGTTTTTAGTAACAATACTCAGGTTTTTGAATTGCACTGTTCCGAATAATAAGGAGACGTGCAATGCTTCAATATCTATAATAATATGGTGGTTTTTGAATACAAAGAAGTTGATTAATTTTGTAATAACAAAGGCCACTAGTCTGTTTACATAATAAACATAGAAAATAATGGCAACAATTATAACACAGAAACATACCAGAAAAATCCAGTTGTATGAGAAAACATTGGACGAGCTTAAAAGACTCGTGAATGCCTTTTGCAAACTCTTCATTATGTGTATATATGTTTTGGTTATTTAATATAAATAGATGTCTGTTTTGTGCCTAGAGGCACATCTTTTTGCTGTTCTAGATAGCGCCCAAAATAGTAACTGTTTCTTTTTTTTTTTTTGGTTGTTTATTTTTTTGAGAGTTAAATCCGATATTATTTACGCGTTTTTGTTTGTTTACGCTACCAAGTTTAAAACTTACAAAAAAACAAAAAAAAATCTTTTTTTAGTTAACACCTATATCACAATTTTTTATTTTTAAACCTCCTGCAAAAAAACACCAAACAACAAGCACCAATAATGTCATTGCTACTAACTCTGATCAACAAAACTGTTGAGTCTGGGATAATATGGAAACTACTGAAAATACTGCCAGCTATTTCCAAGCTTCTTCTTGTGGTGAGTATTGCCTTACTCTTTGGACTAGTTCCAATGGATGGCAGCTTTAGAAATACATACATCAGTGAGAATGCCTTGATGCCAAATCAAGCTTACTCTCAATTTAGAGAAACAGAATGGAACATTGTTAGAGGATTTAGAAACGAAATATCCGACTTGAAAATCTGGAACTTGGATGTAAGAAATAAAATTGTGAAAAATTGGTTAGAAGACTTTGGTTTGGAAACTGATGTTTTACCTACAAAGTATGACTCAGCATTTAACGAAGGAATGAAAAGTGAAGTTTTATATGGTATTTTAAACGGCCAAAGATGTGATGGTACAGAAGCCATGTTGATTGCTGCACCATGGTTCAACTCAGAAAACAATTACAATGTTGGTGGTGTATCTGTTGCCGTTGCTTTAACAAAGTTCTTTACCAATTGGCCTGTTTGGTCTAAAAATATTATTTTGGTCATTCCAGAAACACCTGGTTATGATTTGAGAGCCTGGGTAGAAAGCTACCATGAAGATCTAAAGATAACCGGAGGTAGCATCGAAACAGCCATCATTCTTGATTATGCCATGAACTCCGATTCCTTTGACCATTTGGATGTTGAATACATTGGATTGAATGGTGGTCTACCCAACTTGGATATTATCAACACAGCTATGCATGCTGCCGAAACTGAAAATGTCAAGATTTCTATAAATGGAATGGAAAGTTTCAATAAGCCTTCCAATGAATTTTCCAACAGATTGGAACATATTGCTGTAGGAGTACAAAAGATGGCCTTGGCTGGTTTAGAACCATTAAAAGGCCATGAAGCATTCAGTGGGTGGAGAATTCAAGCTATAACCTTAAAGGCCATTGGTCATGGTGGAAATAGCGATATAACAACGTTTGGAAGAATACCAGAAGCCATCACAAGATCTGTGAACAATTTACTAGAAAAGTTTCATCAATCTTTCTTTTTCTACCTACTTCTTTCACCAAAATTATTTGTGTCTATAGCCAATTATATTCCTGCTGCCATTTTATTGTCTGTTTCATATGCAGCCATGGCTATTGATTCAATAGTTCAAACCGGATTTTTAACTTCTGATGAAAAGATGATTAATATTCAAACAGTAGAAGCATTTGCTCTATATGTTATTTCTGCTATTGTTTCATTGCTATACAGACAGTTCATAACTCTAATACAAAATAGACACTTGAATATAGAGCAACAAGGTAAGTTTATTTTGGTATTACAGCTATTCTTTGTTTTTACAAGTTACAAAGTATACAAGCCAAAGCAAAAGACAAAGAGCTTGATGCAAGCCATAGCCTTTATGCACTTCAGCTTGGCATTGACATTATTACTAGCATTGAACTTCGGTCTATGCTTCGGTATGGGTGTTTTAGCCTACCCAATGGCCTTGGCCGTTGCCAAGAACTCATCCAAGATCCAGCAAAGAGTTCTATTATTGTTATCTAATCCATTTATTGCTATTTTCTTTATTCATAGCTTTACCCAAAACAGATGGAGTTGGAACATATTTAATGTGATGATTTCTTCATGGGATAACATGAGCTGCTGGACATGGCCAGTTGTTTGTTGTTCTTGGATGACTTCATGGATTCTTATTGTTTTATCTTGCAATGGTGAAGATTTACCTGAGACAAAGGAGCCAAAGACTGTTAAACAAGAGTGATTTTCTATGTATATATATGAATTGATTAAATCTCGTTTTATACAATCGGATTTATGCTTCGGTATATTTGAGCGGAATTTTTCTCATACAAAAATTGTTAAATTTTTTATGCTGACTTGGTTTAAAATTGCGACGGGAATCTCCGCGTATCATTTTTGGAAAAGCAGAGGCACCTTTTAAAAGTATTTTTTGGTTCGTGTTGAGAAAATTTAAAAAAACAAAAAAAAATCTTTTCGATTCATTAGTCATTGCAAGTTGGTTTACAATTTATATAAAGTTTTTGTTATTTTATAGTTATTTATTATAAAAATATATTTTAAGAAAAATCTGTATCTAAAAAAAAAACCAAGTAAAAATAAATAATAAAAATGTTGAGACATTTACAATCCAAATCTCTTTCTAGAAATAGTCATAGACACTTTTCATTGACAAGCTTGGCTTTAGCCCAAAACTTGACTGAAAAAATCGTTCAAAAGTTCTCTGTTGATTTACCAGCCAACTCCGAGCTCCATTCTGGTGATTATGTCAGTGTTTCTCCATACCATGTGATGACTCATGACAACTCCTGGCCTGTTGCTTTAAAATTCAAAGGATTGGGTGCTACCGAAATCAAAAACAAAGATCAAGTAGTTTTGACCATCGATCACGATGTCCAAAACAAATCTGAGTCTAACTTAAAGAAATACTCCAACATTGCCAAGTTCTCTCAAGAACATGGCTTGAAAAACAAGACTTACAAAGCCGGTGATGGTATTGGTCATCAAATCATGATTGAAAACGGATACGCCTTCCCAAACACCTTGGCTGTTGCCTCAGACTCTCATTCTAATACCTATGGTGGTATTGGTTGTTTGGGTACCCCTGTTGTTAGAACTGATGCTGCTTGTATATGGGCCACTGGCCAATTCTGGTGGCAAATTCCTCCAGTTGCCAAGGTTGAATTGGTTGGTAAGCTTCCACACGGATTGTCTGGTAAGGATATCATTGTTTCCTTGTGTGGTATTTTCAACAATGACGAAGTTTTGAACCATTGTATAGAATTCACCGGATCCCCAGAAACTTTGGCTGCTATCCCTGTTGATTCAAGATTGACCATTGCCAACATGACCACTGAATGGGGTGCCCTTTCAGGTGTCTTTGCCGTTGATGAAACCTTAAAAGACTGGTACAAAGAAAAATATGAAGATAAAAACCATCCATTCTCCAAGAGATCTGATTTGTACAAGTCCTTAGTTGAAGGAGAATCTTTGAAGGCCGATTCCGATGCTGGTTATGCCAAGGTCTTAAAACTTGATTTATCCAAATTAACTCACTACATAGCCGGTCCAAACTCTGTCAAAATATCTCAACCTGTTAGCAACCTAGCTGACATGAAGGTTGACAAAGCATACTTGGTATCCTGTACCAACTCCAGATTGTCTGACTTAGAAGCTGCTGCCAAGGTATTCAATGACTACGGTCCAAATACCAAGTTAGCTGAAGGTGTCAAGATGTACATTGCTGCTGCTTCCAAGACCATCCAACAACAAGCTGAACAAAATGGTACATGGAAGACTTTGATCGATGCTGGTTGTACTCCTCTACCAAGTGGTTGTGGTCCTTGTATTGGTTTAGGTACAGGTTTACTTGAACCAGGTGAAGTTGGTGTTTCTGCCACCAACAGAAATTTCAAGGGAAGAATGGGATCTAAGGATGCCAAGGCCTTCTTAGCTTCTCCAGCCGTTGTTGCTGCCTCTGCCATCAAGGGTAAGATGGCTGTTCCAAATGATGTCTCCATCGATCACACCCCAGAAGGCATGATTGAAATAGTCCCACAAAAGGCCAGTGCTTCTGCCGGTGCTGCTGCCACTGTTGAAATGTTATCTGAATTCCCTAAGGAAATCAAGGGTGAATTGATCTTCTGTGACCAAGACAATATTAATACTGATGGTATCTACCCAGGTAAATACACTTATGAAGATTACGTATCCAAGGAAAAGATGGCTGAAGTCTGTATGGAGAATTACGATTCCGAATTCCAAACCCTTGTTAACCCAGGTGATATTATTGTCTCTGGATTCAACTTCGGTACTGGTTCTTCCAGAGAACAAGCTGCTACTGCCATTTTAGCCAAGGGTGTTCCATTGGTTGTTGCTGGTTCTTTCTCCAACATCTTCTTCAGAAACTCTATCAACAATGCTCTATTAACCCTTGAATTACCTTCTTTGATTGAACTCTTGAGAGAGAAATATGCTAATGATAGCAGTAAAGCCTTGACCAGAAGAACTGGTTACCATATCAACTGGAACATTGAAAAGTCTTTGGTTTCCGTTACTGACGACAAAGGTGAAGTTGTCTTGACCAATAAGGTTGGTTCTTTGAGTAAGAATCTGCAGGAAATTATTGTCAAAGGTGGGTTAGAAGGCTGGGTCAAGTCCAAATTATAGATTGGTGATTTATTATTTATTATTTTTTAAAAGATTTGTATTTTTTTTTTTAAAATTAACTTTCGGGTATAAGAAATATATAGTTTTATAGTAATCATCAAAAAAAAAAAAAAGAAAAAGAAAAAATTGTTAAACCTTTGTGAGTTTTTTCATGTCAATATATGAGCCCCCCAAAAGCACTATATAATACTTGTTCAACATGGGGTTGCTTGAAGATGATACAAGACTTAGGTCTCTTACTTTAGGACTAGAAAACGATATTGTCTCTTTAAACAACTGGGAAGCTTTATTGAACCACATTTTAAAGTCATATTATCATAATAAGAAATTCCATTCGAATGATGAACAAAGATTTGATGATGATTTAAGGAGCTCTGTAATAAGTCTACTTACCACTGCATATGATTCAATGCTGGAGCTGTTTCCATACTTGGAAAACTATGTCATTGAATATGCAAATTTCAAGCTTGAACAGAATCAGATAGGTCAATTCCATGCAGTTTATAAACATCACATGAAATTAATGAATAATAGGTCTTTACTACTATGGGTAAACTACTTAAAAACCATTGTGAAAAACCAAGAAGAGTTTAAATTAAGCACCAAAAGTATTTTGCATACTTTCCAAAAGGCTGAATTGTACATAGGCAAGCATTTTTATTCCCAACCTTTTTGGAATTTATACCTACTCTTCTTAAAGAAAAATTTCACCAGCAATCCTCAAATATATCTAGGAAAATTAAGATCACTGATAAAGAATCCTATTTATGACTTTGCTTACAACTTTAGACTATGGTTAAAAGAGCTTGCATCCGTATCAGACATAAAGCAAATGAAGTTTTTCTGTGATATGAAGAGCTTCAGTAAAAAGATACCCAAGCTGCTAAAGCCCAGAGAAAAGCTTCAGTTTTTGAAGTTCAAAGTTGATAAAATGTACAAAAAACTATACAAAAGAATAGAAGAAAAGGTAATGAAGCTTTACAACAGCTTTGAGCTTCCTTTGACTATATTTAAACAAAGCAATCAATATTACACATCATCGAAAATACCTCTCAACCCTTCATTTGTTCAAACATGGATCTTATACATCAATCACGCAATGAATTCTAAACTCGGAAAGAAAAAAGTTGCAAAAGATAAGTTTTACATAATGCTAATATTCCAAAGGGCCTTGCTATCATCAAGTCTTTGCCACAACAAAATCATTTGGTCTATTTATATAAAGTGGTTGTCATCAATAGGAGACAGAAAAGCAGCATATGAGATATACAAACAATCTCAAAAATCTGTAATTAAGCAATAAGAAAAATTATATATCTTTGAATGAATTCCATGTTAATACAGCTTTAGCAATCTTTTTGTCAGTCTCTATACCTTCCTTAAGTTCATCCAATGAATTGAATTTGATTTCTGGTCTTATGAACCCAATGATAGTCAACTGCATTTCAGCTCCGTAGAACTTGTGTTCAAATCTTTTTAGAATGTGGACCTCCAAAGATCTTGATTTTATTTTATCGTCATCATAAGTGATGTTATAACCAATACTCAAGACACAAGGTAATTTTGTATCGACTTCGGACTCTTTTCTTAAGTAAACACCCTTGTTGATTTCAACTTCACTGTTATCGTTCTGAATTCTTTTTTCCTTGCATGGGTCTAAGTTATGGCTGTTTGGTCTCAGTTTACAAAAGCCAAAGTAAACACCAGTTGGGAGTTTTTCATTCAAGTCGTCATTGTCTTTTGGAATATCAATGTTGGCTGTTGGACAGTTCAAGTCAGAGGATCCTCTACCGAAACCAACTCTGATTTCTTGGTAAGGTAAAACTATTGGGTATGGTGCTTCAACTGGCTTATCTTCAATTAGCACATCACAATCTCTCAATTTTAATTTCATGTTTTATGTTATGTTCTTTGGTTTATAATAACATAATTAACGAAGAGCTCAGCAAAAAAAAAAAAAATAAAGGGAATCTTAACTCTTATGAACTAAAATCCGCATTTAAGAAACTTTGCAACGTCAAAAAAAACAACATTTAATACGTATATACTCTCTAGTCATTGATCAATCCTGGGTAGGCCTTGTACTTGCCCGATGCCATTTTGTCTTCAACCAAAATCATCAGTCTTTTCCAATTAACCAAAGATGAAAACTCCTGTTGGAAGTCTCCTGTCAAAAATATTTTCAATAATTTGTTAGCTTGCTTGCCGTATCTCTGATCAAACTCATTACCACAACATTCGATAACAGTAACCAAAGACCCAAAGACCAAGTCTCCATCCAAGGACTTGATGTTTCTATTGGCCCATCTGGAAATCATCTTCCATACCAGATCCATGGTGATGTTGTTTGTGTTTTGGGTTTTACACAACATACTGTAGAATGCCAACAGACCATCCATTCTTTCCAAGTAGGTAGCCTTCATTTCATGGTTGTTTGGGTCTTTTACATTGAATCCCATTTCTCTTTTATCATTTGACATGTATCCCAATATGATTGGACACTTTTTGATCAATCTTGGCAGTAAAAAGTCTGGGATAAGTTCGGGGAATTGACCGTTCAGAAGGTGTGCCATTTCAGCCAATGGAATAGCCATTTCAGGCTTCACTCTGCACTCTAGTTCTGCTTGTTTACACAAGGCCTTGGCTGTGAAGTTCAATATCCACTGGTACGCAAGGGGCTGCACCTTTGTTTGGTTTATAAGTCCTGTAACCTTTTGGGTAATATCTATAAGCTGTCTTCTACTGTTGGTTAATTGACCAAAGGTGGGATTTATCAGTCTTCTTTGGGCATAAACCTGCTTCAGATCAGCTGAGTTTTCAACTGGCTTCTTGATTGTTTCTTCTATTTCATTGATTCTCTTTTTGTTTGCCTCAAACTCCTCTACTACTCTTACCGGCGAGTACATGAACTTAGCAGATTCTTTGAGTTTTTCTAATCTCTCTTTTTCTTTGATAGCTATCAATTCTTTTTCCTTTTCTTCTTCCTGTTGTTTTTTTAAGGCCTCTTCTTGTTCTTTCTTTTCCTTTAAAAGTCTTTGTTTTTCGAGTTCCTTCTTGACAGCGTCGTTGTATTTTTTCATAGCTATGTTATGACTTTCTTTTTGTGTGTTGTAATCTTTTGCTTCTTTGTGCATTTTTTCAGATACAAGACTTATCACTTTTAAGGATGGTATAAGCTTTAGTTCTATGTCCTTTATTAGTTGTTCATTTATAGAATTTTGGTACACAGAAGTTTGTTTTTTTGAGCCATTTGAAAGAGTCTTGGTATTGTTCTTAAGCAAAGAGTTTGAGCCTTTCTTTTGATAGTGATAATACTTATCAATTATGTTACTAGCCATGTAGGTGAAGTTGCTATAGTGATTGGTTTGGTCTCTTGTAAACATGAATATAGAGGAAGTTAAACATCAAGTGACAAAAAAAAGAAAAAGAAAAAGATTTTGGATGTGTAAATAGTTACGGATTTAAGAAATAGTGCTAAATCACGTGTCAAACACCAAAAATATTATTATTTTGTTTTTTTGCCCTGTAAATTAAGCGCTGATCAAATTTCCTAAATAGGAAAGTGTTTGAACACCCTACAAATGAATATACAAATAAAATTCATCTTCTTATATAACAACACTTTTATTCAATGTGTTAATAAAACCAGCTTAACAGCTGCTTTTATTCTACATAATTTTTTAAAGAAAATAATTATTATTTAGTTGTAAATATATAAAAATATTATTTAACAATGTCATCAATGTGGGCTTCACCTTCCTTGGATTCATACATTCTCTTGTCAACTTGGGATTGAACTGCAAGTAATTCTTCAGGATGATCCAATTGATATTGAGTTAACCTTTCAGATTGACCAGTGCAGTCCCAATATAGACCCTTTAGTACAAACCAGATACTCTTTCTACCTTCATACAATGGTCCAAAGACAACAATGAAGGCGGATAGGAACATCCAAGCAATAATGATAACAACCCAACCAGTGAAGAACCCTTTGGACCAGATGTAACCCTTGATTCCATACATTGGCATTGGCCATACTATACATAAAGATAAACAGAAGAACAGAGAAGCCCAATTGGCAATCTTTGATAGCTTTTTCAACATTGTCAAGTTTTCTTGTTTTTTGGCTTCTAAAGTCTCATATGGAATATCTTGAGCATAAGAAGTGACTGAAGTAATTGGTTGGACCTTCTTCTTTTCCAAGTCATCTGAAATAGAATGCTCATTAGACTTGACAATTGTCATTTCAGCCTTTAAGATTTCTTCATCATCATCATCTCTCTTGATATCAGTTTCAAAGACTTTGAAGTTGAAGTTTTGCTTACCAAAGATGACTTGGAAGATTGGAATGAATACCAATGGCCCTAGTAAACAAATAACATTACCAATCAACATTGGGTTGTCCATGAATAAGGTATTGACATTAACAGATTTGTAAAGACTCTTGGAACTGGACATCCATCCAATAATGGCCAACAAGGTAGAGATGATTGGAGATAGAGTAGCAGCATACATGTTCATATCCTTCCAGAATAAAGTCAAAACAGCTGGTAAGACACAAGATGAAATAATAACACCCATGAATTCATAAATCCAACCCATACCAACATCACCATAGTGTAAACCAATACCGAAGCAAATCAGCAAAAAGCAGAAGACAACACAAGCCAAGTGGGTGACATTGATCAATTGCTTACCAGTAGCCTTTGGGTTGATGTAAACCTTGTAGATATCATAAGCACAAACAGAAGAGACAGCAACTAATTCACCGGATAAGGCAGAAGAGAAACATGAAATCAACATGATCATAACAGCATAAGCACCGTTCTTACCCAACAAGGTTTGAGCCATGAATGGAACAACAAACCCAGCAGAAATTTGATCAGAGGACATTGGGTGTGGATATGTAGGGAACTTTGGAGACATTTCAAGAGCCTTACAAATCAAACCAGCACCGGTACCCATGGCCAATGGAATAACCATCCAAGCAACAAAACCTAAGTAGTAACCATAAAAGACTTGACCGTTTTCAGAAGAAGTGGAGATAGCCTTGTTCCAGTAACCTTGATCTAAAAAGACAGTACCGAAGTTACCGGCAATGTTGATGACAAAGAAAATAAAAGAAGGCTTGGAGTGGAAAGTCAACATGTCACCATCTCTGTTGCCTGCAACAGGGAATTTGGTGGAGGCTTTTTTCAAGGCTTCGTAGACCAAAGAAGGTGTACCTAGACCAGTTTCAGGGTCTTCAGAGCCCATACAATAAGATTTGAATAGGAACATCAGGATAACAATAACAACAATGATTGTGTGTGACATATCACCCAAGAATGTAGACTTCAAACCACCGTAGAAGGTATAACATAGAATACCTAATGGTAATAGGAAGGCAACACCAATGATGTTTGCACCACTGATGACATTGATGGAATCAATAACACCTGTGACCAACATAACAGTAACTAAGATATTTGTCATAAGAGCGTATGTAATAAAAACAATGTGTGTGACCTTACCGTATCTGACTCTTACCAATTCCAAGTATGTATGCAAATTAGGAGCTCTGATTTTGACGGCAACAGCCAATGCGGCGAAACAAACCAGTTGTAAAGCAGCACCAGCAGCGTAGGCGTAGGCAGACCCAATACCGTTTTGGTATGTCAAAGCAGATGAGGTCAACAATGTGGATGCCCATGTCCAGGAAGAAACAACTGAAGATGCGGAAAGGAACTTACCAATGGATCTACCAGCGGTAGCGAAGTTTTCAGAAGTCATGACTTCTTTTTTGTATTTCTTTAAACAGAATGATGCGAAGATCATAGAGATACAGAAGAAGGCGGAGAACCCAACAACGATGGCGTACCCATCTTTTGGTTCCAAAAGTCTTGTGGCAGTTTGTGAACTCATTCTTATACTGAGTTGTTATGTTTTTTTTGGTTAATGTTTATTGATTTATCGTTCCGAGAAGAAAATAATATAGTTCAGAACATAATGGGTCCATTTATATACAACAAACCATTAAATGTTGATCAGTGTATAAGCAGCAAAACAAGAAGGTGACTCAGCGTTGACTTATGAATGACTTTTGTTATCTTTAATTAATTGCAATCAACAGTTGATTATTTTCATTAAAGTTTAGCGATTGCCGTTTATTTTTTAAAAAAATTATACCGAAAATACACTGATAGCAGCGAGATAACGTCGTCTAGAGCAAAATTTGGGAAAAGAATTTGAAAAAAGTGCGCACTATGGGAATAAATAGTAAGGAGTTTGGAAAAAAAGACTGTCGGTATTTTTGAAAATACGCATGAGCTGATGTCATTATCACAACAAAAAATAATATATCAACAAATAAATAGCGCCATTTTCAATTAATTTCGCTTTTTGGTGTGTGGCTGCGTTATTATCGAGATTGTCATTCAAGGACATATTTTTTTTTTTAACTCACCCCACGATGGCATCGATGTTGCCTTCCTTGTTTTCATACATTCTCTTGTCAACCTGGGATTGAACTGCAATCAGTTCTTCTGGATGATCTAGTTGATACTGAGTCAATCTTTCAGATTGGCCAGTGATGTCCCAGTAAATACCCCTCAACACCAACCAAATACTCTTTCTTCCTTCGTACAAAGGCCCGAAAACCACAATGAAGGCTGAGGCAAACATCCACACAATCATCAAGATCACCCAGCCTGTGAAAAAGCCCTTTGACCAGACATAACCCTTGATTCCGTACATAGGCATTGGCCAAATCACAGTCAAGACCAAGCTGAAGACCAAAGCAACCCAGTTGGCGATTTTGGACAACTTCTTCAACATAACCAAGTTTGCTTGTTTTTCTGCTTCTAAAGTCTCGGATGGAATATCTTGAGCGTATGAAGTAACTGATGTGATCTTGGCCATGTTCTTTTTTTCTAAATCATCTTCAACACTTGAGTTCTCCTGCACATTGGTGATCTCCATTTCAGCCTTCATGATCTCCTCGTCATCATCATCTCTTCTGATTTTTCTTTCAAAGGCCTTGAAATCAAAGTTTTGTTTACCAAAGATTAATTGGAAGATTGGAACAAAAATGAACGGACTTAGCAAACAAACAACATTACCAATCAACATTGGGTTGTCACCAAGCAAGCTGTTGACATTGACGGATTTGTAAAGACTCTTTGTGCTGCACAACCATCCAAGCAGCCCTAAGATGGAAGAAATGATTGGAGAGTATGTTATGGCATAGAAGTTCATGTCTTTCCAGAATAAAACCAAAACAGCTGGTAAGACACAGGACGAGATAACAACACCCATGAACTCGTAGATCCAACCCATACCAACTTCACCATAGTGCAAACCAATACCAAAGCAAATGGATAAGAAGCAGAAGGAAATACAAGCAGTGTGGGTGGCGTTAATCAATTGTTTTCCAGAGGCCTTTGGATTGATATAGATCTTATAAATGTCGTAAGCACACACTGAAGAAACAGCAACTAGTTCACCAGACAAGGCAGAAGAAAAGCAGGAAATCAACATGATCAAAACAGCATATGAACCATTCTTACCAAGCATGGTTTGGGCCATGAATGGAAGGACATAACCAGCAGAGATTTGCTCAGGAGTCATTGGGTTTGGGTAGGTTGGGAACTTTGGAGAAAACTCAAGAGCCTTGCACACTAAACCACCTGCAGTACCCATAGCCAATGGGATAACCATCCATGAGAAGATACCCAGGTAGTAACCGTAAAACACTTGACCGTTCTTGGAGGAGGTGGAGATAGCCTTGTTCCAGTAACCTTGATCTAAAAAGACAGTACCGAAGTTACCGGCAATGTTGATGACAAAGAAGATAAAAGAAGGCTTGGAGTGGAAGGTTAAAAGATCACCATCTCTATTGCCTGCAATAGGATATTTGGCGGAGGCCTTCTTTAATGCGTCATAAACCAAACCAGGTGTACCCAATCCTGTGTCATGGTCTTTTGAGCCCATACAATAAGCCTTGAATAACAACATCAAAATACCAATAACAACAATGATTGTGTGTGACATATCACCTAGGAATGTAGACTTCAACCCACCATAGAAGGTATAGCACAAAATACCCAATGGCAGCAAGAAGGCCAGGGCAATGATATTGGCACCACACATGACATTAACGGAATCAATAACACCGGTGACCAGCATACCGGTGATTAAAATATTGGTCCCCAAGGCATAGCAAATAAACACAATATGTGTGACTTTACCGTATCTGACTCTTACCAATTCCAGGTATGTGTGCAAATTAGGAGCTCTGATTCTAGCAGCAACAGCAAGGGCAGTGAAGCAACCAATTTGTAAAACAACACCAGCGGAGTATGCGTACGCAGAAGCAATACCGTGTTGGTATGTCAAAGCTGAAGATGTCAGCAAGGTGGCTGCCCATGTACATGAGGAAACCAGTGCAGAAGCAGACAGAAACTTACCGATGGATCTACCAGCGGTGGAGAAGTTTTCGGAAGTCATCACTTCTTTTTTGTATCTCTTCAAACAGAAGGATACAAAGATCATTGATAGACAGAAGAAGGCGGAGAACCCAACAACGATGGCATAACCGTCTTTAGGTTCCAGAAGTTTTGTAGCAACTTGTGTGTTCATATTATTAAGTTGTTATTTCTGGGTTATAACAACTTTATTATTGGAAATATAAATTGTTTAGAAGCAGCAGTGGCTGTATTTATATGATGAAATCGTTTATTAATCTTTTCAAAAGGTGTCCTTTTTTTTTTCTTCTTCTTCTCTTGATTTCTTGATAAGAACTTTCAGGAGTGAAAAATTAGAATAATATACGGTATTTGGAAGAGTGGAAAGAAAAGTCAAATAATCTCGGCTGATATTTTTATCTGGAAAAAAGGGCTATCTCCAGCGGTGTTATGTACTTTTTGGTGGGTGATTTTCCGATTAACTCCTTTAATTTTTTACTGATAAGGAATGTGGTTTTCTCCGGAGGATGTTTGCTGGAGATATCATATTTTTTTAATATGATGTTGGAAATGACACCATTGTGAACATCAAGTTACTGATAACGGTTGAATTAATTAAAAATACAGAACACCGTATCATATTTCAATGTCCTATGGATTTAGTTAATTTCTTATCAGTGTTTACATTTTTTTGGTATCAAGATAACGGATTGAGATAATAGTATTTTGACTATTTAGATATCTATAACAAATGTAAACTCTAATAAAAAAACAACTACAGAGTAGTTACCCTCCCATATGAATCAACTACCCCTTTTTTGGAAGACTTACCCGCCCATGCAAGGAGTCTTATTCTTATTTCCTGTTTCTCACATAACCACAAAAAAAAACATAGTTAGGAATCTCTTACCTAAATATACACCAAAAAAACAACCTACAACTTACACAATGTCCTCTATATGGTCTAGCAAACAAGTTTCTAGTGCCAACAGCATTATTCCTGATTTAATTGCAGAAGAATTAAAACAAAGAACAAACCAGTTCATCTTACTAAACAATGATGATGAAATTGCCAACACATTTCAAGATAAATCAAAAGAAAAAATAGATCTCATATACAGAGATAAACTTGAGAATGCAATTCTGAATTATTATACAGACAACAAGGGCAACATCCACCCGGAAGGTATTAATTACTTTGTACACCAAATAAAAACTCCAATCATCGAGTCATTATACAACACAATCGACAACAAACTAGTTGTTCTTATACAAATAACAATCATAGATGAGTTTTTTGAACACCACGACCAAGAAGATACATCTGAAATTTTTGAAACTATAATGGATATATGTGTGGAAAAGCTAGACAGATGCAACAAATACTTTTCAAACCTCAAGTTGTTTGTATTCAACTATACAAATGATTCTGTAAAGAAACACAGTGTAGTAACAAATCTAATGAAGACAATCAGAAACACATACTTTATTGACTGCTTGGTAAGAGACGTTGAAAAAGAGACTGTTGCTGATTTTAATACCAATCTGGAAAAGGTACTAATGAACAAGTACTTTGAACAAACCTTTGTTTCATATAACGAGGCTCTCCAAAACAAACAGGTAAACATTCTTTCAAAGTCAATCAGCAAATTGTGGTCGTTTACATCAGATAATGACAACAGTAAAAGTGCTAATCAAAAGAAAATTGAGGCTGAAGAAGAGAAGAACTACGAATCTTTAGGTCCGGCCCAGAAATTTGAAAAGTTCAACAAATACAAAAAACTTGCTGTGATGAACTTACTCAAGAAAAACTCAAACTTCCGTGAATCAAACAAGAGCATTAGTCAATGCATCACCGAAGTTGATGACTCTGTAATTTTTAATAGATACTCCAGCATGGCAAAAGTTGCTGAGTACCACAGACATATTTTTATCATGCAGCAGTACAACAAGCTGTATGAGCACAAAACCACCATTGCGGACCTGTACACCACCCTCAATGAATTTGAGGTGACTAGCGAGTTTGTTCTGTTTTTGATCCCCATCATTGAGACTGTGTGCCATGCGGGAAATTTCATAGAGGACTTCATAAGGATATACGAGTTTTTATTGAACAAGATCACTGACAGCAATATCATCAGAGGCTTTATTAGAGATAGAATCTCCACTGCATATGACTTCAAGAACCAAAAGAGAAAGGTATCGTTCCATACTCTGCTTTCGTACAAGGAATGGCAAAAAGCCGTAGAGGATACTTCCCGTGATGAGCAGAAAAATGTCGTGAAAAATATTTGCGAGTACAAGTTTAATACAATGAAGGCGTTTTACACAGACGTGATATTCTCAAATGAATTGAACAAATAACAAAAAAACTTTATATATATATATATAGATTTATATAGATAAACTCTTCATTAATTCCTCTGGAGGGACGTTTCTGATCATCTTAGACTCCAAGTTGTCCTCAAAAATCTTGTCTAGTTTGTAACTAGCGTCATTGATTCTGTTTTGTCTTTTCATGTGTACAAAGTAGAACAGGATTGAGCACACCAAGGCAATGAAACTTATAGTCACAGTGGACATTGCCAATCCAAACAAAACCACATAACCTGTCTTGACCTTAGCATGTTTTTGTTTCTTTTGGGTATTCTTTATTCTGTCCAATAAATTCTGAAGTGGAGTTACTGTCTTTGACATCAAGCTTCCTGAGTTGTCTTTATTTTCAAAGAACAAGCTTGTTGTTTCTTGAGACAAATCTGTGCTTGATAATTGGAAGTAAGGATTCCAGTTACCATTGTTATACACAGATCCTGAACCACTCTCACCCAAAGCCACAACATTCAAGTTATCGCCCAAGCTTCTTTTATTAGATGCACTCTTCAATACCAAGTAGCTTTGTATATCTTCAGTGTAAGTAATATTAGACCATTTGCTCTCATTCAAGTAGTTTTGGTAGAACAACGCCTCAGGATGATTTTCTGTTTGCACATAAAGCATACCCGTAGACTCATCAACATCAAAGTCTAATACAGTTCCCATTTTAGTATCAAATGCAAACTTCTGAGAAATCTTTCCAGTGGTCATATTCAAAGAAACAAAGTTGTATCCCTTCTTTTCATAAGTGAAACTTCCTGACACATATAACATATCTTCGTCTTGTAACATACACTTTGTTACATTCCCTTCGATTTTCTGTTTGTCTGATTTAAACTCTAATGGATACCAAGAGCCTGTGGAAATTCCATACAAACATGTTCCGTTGCACTGACGGCCATCCTTGGCGAAATACATTCCACCACATAACAACATGGAGTTGTCCTTTTCAAAGTACAACATCGAGTTCACATTGTGATTGGTTGCATTGCTTGGCATTTTGACATCAGCAATAGTCTCGATTTGGGTCAAGTTATAAAAGTATAGCTGTTCACCAGAAGTGAAACTGAATAAACCATTCTTGGAGTCATACAACAAGTTCTTTAGAGTGTCATTAAAGCTGAATGGTGCCAACTTTGGAGTTCCATTACTGCCATTATCATGCACAAAAATCATTGAATGACTGGATCCAGTATTGATGGCATATCCACTACAAGTGTTGTTGATATAAATACCTTGGTAGTACTCAAATCCATTGACATTGGAATCGGATTTTTCATTCGGTAAGGTAAAAGATTCCAACCCCAAATTTTCGTCAATGGCATATGACGAACCGTCAATATAAGGCGAGTACTTGCTGTTGAAAATAGAACCCAAGAATATGGTATCACCATTGTGGTTGAAACCTGAAGACTTTAAAATCAAATTAAAATCACTTGAATTCCCGAATATTTCTTTGGATGTCCAGTTGAAATAAACACTGTTATCAAATGAGAACAAATATGAACCATAGTTTTCAAAAATCGTATTAAAGTTGCTGGAAGGAACATTGGCAGGAAGCTGGCTTCCTAAAGATGAAAAGGTACCATCACTTTGATCATAATACAAAGTACTCAGATTTTGACCATTAAGCTCAAAGTTACCAATGATCAATTGCAAACCATTTCTTAGTACTAAAACATTACTGGATTTACCACCAGTAGCCAAGTTATTCTCATTCGCAATTTCATTATTACTATCTAAAGTCAACAATCCAATTCCATCAAAGTTTCCACTGGCTAAAATCAAAGTGTGATTGTAAAAGCTTGCAAACAAAGAAAAATCTGTAACACCATTGTTCACAAATGTCTTTTGAGTATAATAATTCAAACTGGTGTTCCCAACAACCATGGAAGTATTAAGATTGTTATTGGTAAAGTTAGAAATCGAGTACTCAAAAACCCCGTTTATTGGCAATTGCACATGTGTGGACAGTGTTGCTGTCGTGTTTGTGATGTGTGTTGTTGTATTTTTTGTGATGTAGTTCACTGGGTTGGGTACATGGAAAGGAGTTACACCTAATCTATCTGCAACCATGATTAAAGACTGGGTATTCCCAATTACTATTGGTTGATAGTAACGCATCTCAACCAAAGGCTTGCTGTACAAGTAACCGGAGTAAAGCGTATCATACTTTTCTTCATTATTGTCTTGGTATATCAATTGCGACTTTGTCTGGACTTGTCCATTTTCTTCCTCATAAGTCAAAGTAACATTAACAATACCTCTTGCTGAACATGAGTTATCTTGTAAGCATCCAGGGGTATACAAATTCAAGGTATATTCACCAATAACATTTATTTGCGGAGAAAATGCAACTGATACACTCGATCTTTCAGAAGCTGATTCTACTGACACCTGCATGTATGAAGACATCCCAGGAGAAGAGCCACCAGAAGTCCAGCCTGAACCATTAATTGTTGATTGAGAATGAGAGTTGACATATGAACATCCTGGGACATTCAAAGTATTATTGGCGTAAACATCAAACCCTGTATGCAGCAATTGTATACCTACCAAGCTTTTACCTTCAATAGTTTGGAAATTCAAGCCATCCAATGGAACATTAGGGGAAAAATAGAAATCTTGGAAGGTTGTATCAAAAGATACACTAGTGATATTATCGCTCAAGTAATAAGTTCCACTACCTGTAATGTTGTTGTATAATGGGCAGTTGTTGATACAAGACTTTAAGGTTGTTTCAAAGGGATCATAGTATGTCATATTCAAAACACCTCCATTTAGCATCACTAACTTAAATTGACTAACACTATCAGCACCATGAGTCATGTATACTCTTATCTTTGATGGAGTAACACTATTTAAAAAATCAACTTCAAAGTTTGCCCCATTGTTGGTTCCAACCCAGTTGGATACAGTATTACTTCCTTCAGGACACATAAAGCTATTCAAGTCATTGAATGTTGAGTCACCATTATTTTTCCAGTTGGCAAAATTCAATGGGATCATTTGTTGAATCTGTTCTGTGGAATTTGTACTGATACTATGATTGGATTTAATAGTTTCGTTAGTTATTGTAATATTTTGATATTTGTAATATACTGTTTTGTTAAGATACTGGGGTTCATCTAGAGTATTAAATTGCCCTGCAAACAAAATCGTATCATTATTCAAATTTGAAATTGTATTCACAATTGAGCTGTTTCCAAATCCACCAAAAGGAAGTGGCTGCACAGCCCTTTTGGTGAAATTATATGATATTATTGCGTTGTACTGATTGTAAGTGAAATTTCCACCTATATACACGGTATCAACGGAAAAATGAACAGCGTGTATGTCTGTTAAGGAGGTATCAAATAACTCGGTATATGACAAATCTGTTAGATTCAACAATACTAATTTACTCAAATCCTTTCCGTTCAAAGAACCGGTACCTGCAATAACAAAACAATTTTCATCATATACATGTAAATTTCTGATATATGAGATATCAGCGGAATCCTGGTTTGTAAGTAGGTTGATATATTTGGTGACTGAGCTATTTGTCAAATCAGTATTATCATTATAGTTATAATAGATCAAGTTGTTTCCTTTGTTGTTATACGTTGTGAAGTTTTGTTCACCTGCGTATTTTATTAATGTTACATTGCTGCTAGACTGATTAGCACTAGATCCTGAAAGGATTTCTATTTGATTATTTTTATATTGAGAAAGATCAACTTTATTGAATGATATTGAGCCAGCATTAAATGTGTTTTGCAAAGAGTTGAGTAAAGTATTATTAAATGCAGAAACACTGAATTGTTTGATCACGACTATAAATAGTATAGCGATATGCGTAAGAATGATCATTTGATAACAAAGCAAATAATGTAATGAGTTGCAGTGAGTATTTATATAGACTTATAACTTGTTCTTTGGCTGTATAAATAACTATCTTATTAAGTATACATAAGATCAATGTTTGTGTAATTTCAAGATATTTTTTTTTTTTCGAAAAAAAAACAACAACAAAACAAATACGTTCGTCAATTTTAAATAAGTTTTCCTAATTCGGAAAAAAGCCAAATAAACCTAAAAACGTGCCTAGATCACAATTTTTGTTTCAAACTTTTCAAAAAAAAAAAACTTTAATTAATTCATTCATATATATTTTCATAATTTTTTTTTAACCTCTCAATTCGGCTAACTTATCATCAACTCTCTTTCTGTACAAAGTTTGAGTGCTTTGTTGGTCTAAGAAAATCTCATACTTGGTGTTCAACAATTGGACATCTGGGTGGTCTGGTGAGTTTGGTTGAATAGATTTACCAGTACCAGTTAAGTTGGTCATGATATCCCATAGGTGATCACCTGCAACAGTCTTGAAATCAGCCTTCTTGTCAGCTAAACTCAACTTGGATGAATCATTAGTCAAGGAGTTGACATCTACAGAGGAAGATGGATCAGAAGATTCTTCAGCCTTGGCAGGAACTTGGGAGAAGTAGTCAGTAGCTTGTGGGATTGCTGATCCGTAAGTAGACTTAATAGTAGCGGATGGCTGAGTGTATGGGGATGGAGATCTTTCACCAATAAAGGCTTCTTGGATAACTCTGGTTTGAGTCTTGCTGACTGGCTTATCGTTTTGATACAAAGTCTTGTAGTTCTTGTAAGCAGAACAACCTAACAATGCAGCACCGAAACAAACAGCAGCATCAATGTATCTTGGAACAATGATTGGCAATTGAGTACAGTCAGAGAATAATCTCATCAATAAACCGTTCTTACATTGGGAACCAGAAATGAAAATACATTCAATAACATTTCCACTGTTCTTTAAGTTATCAACAATTTGCTTTGTTTGTTGAGCTAAGAACTCACAACTGGCTAAGTATGTAATAGCCAAGTTGTCCAAAGAAACATCAGTTGTTTGACCAATGATAGAAGCGGTCATGTTTGGATCGTTTAGAGGACATCTGTTACCAAGGAAATCACCATAGAAGAATAAGTGCTTGGCCAAGGCAACAACAGATTTTTCTTCGCTCTTTTCCATCAAAGATTCCAATCTGCTGTTTAAGAAATCAAACTTGTTGATTCCAGCTTCTCCAGCTTCCTTACATAATTGAGTGTAAGCTGGGTGGTTAGTCAAAACATGGTTTAATAAACCACCGGTGAAAGATTGACCACCTTCAAACATGTACAAGTCCTTGAAACAAACACCGTAGTAAGGACCCCAGTTACCTTTGCAGAAGACACCGTCTTTTTTCTCAATTGATATGTGACATGTTGAGGTACCGGCAACAGCAGCTAATCTACCAGCAGCCTTGTTAAAGCCAGTTTCAGTGCTGTCAATTTCCTTCAAGGCTGGAATATCAACATCAATGTTGGCACCAACAGTACCCAAGAAGCCGGCATAGGCATCAATAACACTTGAACCAACAACACAGTCAGTGGTTAAACCTAATTCTCGAGCGGCTTCTTCAGACAACTTACCGACGAATTCACCAGCAGTTAGGAAGTTTTCAGCAGAACCACCAACTTGGACATAATCATTCTTGACGAATTCATCCATACCAATGGCAGTGAAGAAATCATCTTCCCAACCCTTTGTGGATCCTTCAACTCCAGGAGCTAGACAACCTTGTTTACAAACAGTAGAACACAATGATCTTGTTTTGTTACCTGTGGCCTTGTAGGTTAGGTAATCTGGTAAGTCATAAAAGTCATATTTAGCAAATGTTTCTTTGTCCAAGTTATTGTGCAACCACTTCATTTTTGGCAATTCCATTTCAATGGACATACCACCACCGACATATTTCAAAACAGGGTGGCCAGTAGAGTTGATTAAAGTTTGTTCCTTACTGGCTCTGTGATCTTGCCACATAACAATGTTTTGATCGGTGTTATCAAAGTTTGGGCCTACACCTAATGGCTTTCCAGAGTCCATATCAACAGCAACTAAAGAACAAGTGGCATCAAAAGCCAAACCACAGACATCGCTAGGGTTTAAGTTAGCCTCTCTTACACATGCCTTAACACAGTAACGAATAGCTTCCCAGATTTCAGTACTGGATTGAGTAACATGGTTTGTCTTTAAAACTTCCTTGTTGATGACTTTTTCGGATAAAGACAAAATGTTACCTGTGGCATCAATACAACAGGCTCTGGCTGAACCAGAACCAACATCAACACCGATGTAGTGCTTGCTTAATTCTGGGTGAGCACTCATAAACTTCTCTGGGTTTGGAGAGGAAGCCTTATCAGCTAGCATTTGCTTATGGAATAGTGAATAAGCAGCAGTATCTTGATTTCTCATATTTTGTTGGTTTTGCATTTTTTGGTTAGTAGAAAACTTAATATTAATTTGGGTGATTTCTACTATGAATCTTGGTTATTATTACACTTAAACAATTGTTACATTAGAAAAGGGAGTTAAAAAGATTGATTTCAAACATCCCTTATATATATTTTTTAGCTGACACATAGAACCTAAATTTGAACGTAATCAAAACAGCGATCATCGTTTGTCTAGTCATGGTCAAACCCCCCCTCCATGATTATAGGTTTGGTGATAAAAACGTGGTGTGTAGGCGATGAGCACTGGTGCCCCTATTTTTTTATTGACGTTTTTTTTGCCGTGAACAATCCAGAAAATAACCTTCAAAAGAATCACACACACAAATACTTTGTCCATGTATCCGAAAAACACGTCTTCTAAACGGAGAAAGTGCTATCAAGACTATACAATTGTAGATTCCCCTCACATTTTTTTTTTTTTTTTACGTAAGGCTCATCCATCATGACATAAATGCTTGGTACCCAAAACGTTTCTTGTTTGTCCACTCTAGACCATGCTCGAAGTATTCCTCTCGGGTTACTCTTGTCTCAGCATACTCATTGGTCTTTGCAAATTCATTCATGCTATTGTACGTGAATAATTCCGATTTGTCTTCATCACAGGATATTCTAACTGTCCATTCAGTAGGCATATTCAATTGCAATTCTTTTAAAAGTCTATTTTTCATATTAGGGATATTAAAGTTACCTCCGGTTAGCACTATGTTTGATACAAGCAATGGCTGAATCATATCAGGACACATGTTTATTGATTGTTGGATTAACTCAATGAGCCCGTGACTACTCATTTTCAAGCCAGAATCAAATTGGACTTTATCAGGAGATAATATTGATTCAGGCACAGTGAACAATTCGTCATTCAGCTTCAAGCTAACTCTGCCAATGGGCAGAGACTCATTCTGTTTGAGTAGATAACCCATATTACTATCAATTCTATCATTAGTTTGATTGTTGTCTATACGGACTTCTTCGGATGGCAACACAAACTCCTTGACAATGTTGTCTTTGGAATTGTTCAAACTTTTGATAAAAGAATCAGGTGCGGCGTATACACACTGTTCTTTGATTTTATTAACTACTAATGTTTCCTGACTTAGATCAATGTGTCTGTAACTAATCAAATTCTTCAAAAACCCTGTAAAAAACTTTCCTCCAAAGTTTGATTTCCTTACAGCATCGTAGTAAATGCATCCGTTTATAATGGGAATTATATACGTACAGTCAAACCCCGAGTCTATAACCAGCTGGAATTTGTTATACGATACATCAGTGTCATTAGATGTACATTTGTCATCATTTTTTACAATATTATCATTTGAATCCAAGAAAAACTGCGTGTCTCTTATAAGTTTTTTATTGAACGGTATGAATCCAGCACTAGGGCCTTTGTACAACGAATGGAAGGCATACTCCTCAAAGACAACTTCATCTGTGTTTTTGGATAGTTCAGGAAGGTGAAGCATTGTTTCCGACAATACCAAGTGTGGACACTGAACATCTCCGTCGTTATTGTGCTCAACGTATTTATTGAGATCAAATCCCATTTCATTTGGATTATAAAAACAGTAGTCCCAAATCTCAGATTGGATCTCCCAGCTTGTCAACATGCCGAACTCCTTTGGTCTTTTAATAAATGCGTTAGTTGTTGACTGCAGTATTTTGGGATTCTCAATTTGGTTTCCTATACAGTATATTTCACCATAAGGGGTCTTGGATTTGATGATTGAATTGTGGCATGTTTTTGGAACTGATACCTCACCAGCCATACCATACTTGATTTTGTGTGATCCGTTGTCTATAAGCAGTATGTTTTCATCGCTCATTTGTAAAGGATGGTGTATGGGTTTGGTTTAGTAAAAAAACAAATTTGTAATGTTTTGAGATGCTAAAATTGGTGTTCCGACTGAATAGCTTTTTCACCAACAAAAAAAAATTGTACCAAAAAAAAACAAAAAGTTACCACATAAATCAAAATTTATAAGCCGGTAAAGAAAAAATTTAAGAAATTTAAATATATATTTAGATTTAACAACCAAAACCATACGAAGGAGAAGAAATACACACATCCTTCCGTTTCTTATAGACTTTATACCCTCAAACCACAATGCTGACACAATGGGTCTCTATAATACCCCTTCTTTTGATTTCAGCATCATTTGATATGCCGTTTCTTACCCCAAACACATACAAATTTGTGCAAACAGCTGATAAAAAAGAAGACAACAGTGTTCACATAATGGTGAACCACTTCACCACAGCCAAAACATCAAAGAAAAACAACCACAATATCTATGACTTCTTCAATAAACATATCCACATGTGTAAATCTGATCAACAATCTGTGATCAAAGCCAAGGAAAACTTGGGTTCCATTTTACTAGGAGATAGAATTTACGAATTGCCATACACCCAAAATGAAGAAATCATCTTTGGGGTTGACAAATTTTGTGAAAATATTTGTTCTTCGACTATCTCCACAGAAGATGCAGGCTTTATTAACAACCTGATTGTGGATAATTACCAATACCAATGGTTTATAGACGAACTGCCATTGGGGTCCCATTATACTTTGCAGAATAAAGGCGAACAACCTGTGGATTATTATTCCAATAGCTTTGGTGTAGGTATTTATGACGATAAAAATGAAGGAAGTGATTACTATAAAAAGCCTTTGATATACAATCACTTCGATATCATCATTGAGTACAGCACACTTGATCATATTGATGCATCAAAGATCAAAGATGATACTGAATATGTGATTACCGCAGCTCATATCACCCCATATAGTATAAACAGAAACAACTACAAATATGCCGAAAAGTCCAAAAAGGGTTATTGCTCATTCACTGGTCAACCTAAAGAGCTTCTTTTAGATATAGATACCAAAATTGACTATACCATTTCTATAAAGTATGATGGAAACAAAAAGCTTTTATTTGAAAATAGATGGGATAAGTACTTGACTTTGCAAAGAATGATTATCTCCAATGACTGGAACAATATCTTTGCTTTATTCGCCATAAATGTCATTTTAAGTTTGACTATTTACAAGCTTGTTATGAGAAACATGAATAAGTACAAACAACAAAGCTCCATTGAAAAGACCTTGGATATGGAGTTTGATGAAGATCATGGATGGAAGCTTTTGTTGGGTGATATCTACAGACAACCAAACAAGCTGTCTTTATTGTGTACCTTAGTTGGTACTGGTATACATGCATTGGTAACTGCCTTGTTGATCAGTCTTTTGGGTGCTTCTGGGATTTTGCCAATGGGTAGCAGAGGTCTTTTGGCAACTGCCACAATTTTGGTTTTCTCATTATTACCATTCATAACATCGTTCACATCAACAAAGCTTTACATGTTGTATGAAGGTAGACTTTTCAAGAGAAATATGACATTGAATTGTTGTTTGGTTCCTTTAGTTGTATGCGTTTTGTTATTATCAACCAATATTTCAAATGTCATCAAACTACCTTCACACATTCATTCTCCATCAGTCATACCATTGAAGACTTTGATTGTGTTTATTCCAATTTGGTTAGTTTTGTACATTCCTAGTTCATTGTTAGGTTCAATTGTAGCAAAGAAGACTTCCAATACCAAAAAACAACCAAGAAAGGTGAATAAGATCCAAAGATTGATTCCTCCTCAACCTCTATTCAGCAAAATGGTATTTTTGTCCATTTTGGTCACTGCCTTGCCATTCTTATCAGTATTTGTAGTTATCAAACATACTTTTGCTGGTGATATTATAGTCAGTGGGCTAATACCAAAGGAGCAATTCATGATGATTTTTACATCATTAATTGTTGTTGCATACAACTGCTTCATTATTGGCTTCATCATCACATATGCTCTGTTGCTACTTGAAAACTGGAAGTGGTGCTGGAAGGTCTTCATGACCTTGTTTGTGGGTATGTTTTTATACACCTTTGTATATGGCTGTTTCATCATTGATGCTTACCACAATGTAGTTAAGTATTTAGCTTTAGGCCTTTTACTAGGGTTAATCTGTGGTAGTTTCAGTTTCCTTGGTGGAATTGTTTGTGTTCAAAAGATGTACTCTGATAAAGGTAGTGTTTCTGAAAGATTAGCTTAGGTGTTTTGATGAGTATATATAGGTTTAATATAAGATTATTATAAACACAATTTTTTGTAGTTATGATTAAATGGGAATTCTGAGTTTTTTATATGTTTTTGTCATGGTAGCGAAAAATTTACTAAATTCAAAGAAACATATATTTTGCCTTTCGTGTCTTATAATTACAATTTTCTAAATGTCTTATCATAAAACCGAAAGAAATAAACTGTCACAGCTATTTATAATATATATTTAACAAAATACTAAAGATTTTATTATGGATGAATATCAGAGTTTTTCTGTTGAAGATCAACTGGAGGTAAAACAGGGTATCATAGATAACTTGAAGATGTACATACAAATTGAAATAGAAAAACAAGAGATTATCCAAAAAGATAATGAAAACCTTCTTGATTTCTCAAAGGAGATGATACACGAAATTACAGACAAGTGATGTTTGCTATAGCAAAATTTAAAGTGGTGTGTCTGTACGAAGATCGGTTAAATAGTAGTTTTTATCTTTTTGTGTAATTGTTTCAAAAAGTTATCTAAAAAATTAACGACGCCAACGTTTTAATTTAAAATATTTGTAATTGTGATATAATTTCATTAAAGGAACTTATGCCTTTTATAAATTTATTTTCCTTCAACATCACCAAGAAATAATTATAGAGTCGATCAATGGCAACAAAGTCGGTCCCACTTCATCACACCTCAAAAGAGGATAATGATGCTCACAATTTATTGCACAAGCCACATACTGATACAGAGTCTGTAGCCACTCTTTATAGTCCATTGATAGAAGACAATGATCACGCAATTGTCTTTAGAAACGGAAGCACAAAGACTATTGTACCACCAAGTGCAGGAAACAGCATTGCAAAGAAACAACCATATAGCTTGAATTCTCCAAGTTTGATAAGAAGTAAAAATAGCAAAACACTAGACACACATAATATACTTTCATCAGGTAAAACAGCTGTTTCAACAAATGCATTCACCAATGGAATCAAGAATATTTCAGAAATCTCTCTCTTTGGGCTACCTGGAAGTTATAGAGTCTCTTCAAATCAGAATTACAGAGAAATGGATCTTAGAACTCAGAATGACGTTGATAAATACAATATTTCAAGTCCTGGAATAAACAATAGTGACATTTATGAAGAGATTTCATTTGATTCCAACGGCTCATTAAATCTGCAACTGCGTTTAGGGAATAGCAACGATGGGATATTTTTAGATGAAATTGAAGATTCACCATTAAGCATGGTAAATAATCGAAACAAGGTTATCTATGCCGAGCCTTCAGCAAACTTACATGAAGAAAAATTTCTTAATGATGCTGATGAAACACAAGAAAACATTGTTGATGTTTTGAAGAGCGTAAGAAATGAGCTTCTTTTTAAAGACGAAAATAAAAACAGCTACAATACCAAGATATTTGGTGAAGACTTGAATAAAAAAGATTACCAAATGAGTGATGATGATAAGGTCAAGAACATATTGAGCTTTGAAATGGGCAACAAAAAGAACTTTATATCAGATAAGTTGAAAGCAATGGATGAGACTTTGTACAATTTGAAGAAAGATCTCAACAATCCGAGTGATTATTTCAGATCTTATATCAACAGCTATTTTTGCAGCACAACCAGTGAAAATTATTTCCTATTAAAGGAAAGCATATCAGTTGTCAAAAGAAGTCCTTGGTGTTTATTTGAAGAGAATTTTTGGGCCAACTATGAAGACGATTATGTAGTGGTTTCCAAGCCAGTGCTTGAATATCCAGTTGAAGAGAGAAGTGTTAAAAAGATTAACGAAGATTTTGAAAATTTTCTTGAAAAGGAAGACTTGGATACTTCAGACCAACAATATGAGTTGCATACAATGAAGAGGGAGACTATGCAATGAGTTATATATTTGATTAAAAAAAAAATTATTGATCAAAGATATGCAAAAAATGAAAATTCCGTTGCCGGGAATCGAACCCGGGTCGTCGCCGTGAGAGGGCGAAGTGATAACCCCTACACTACAACGGATTAAAAAATCTTAATACTTAGAAAATATGTTTGTTTATTGTTGTCAAGGTAAGGAAAACGAGTTATTTGCTGCAGAGGGCTTCCAAATGTGGGTATGGAATGAAGAAAAGGTTTCTTATCAGAATTATTTACTTTATCTAAGTCTTTAAAGCCTCCTTTTGGTGATTATACCCCATCTCTGTTTATTTGCAGTTAATATTTATGAACTTTTTAACAATTTCCACTGTGTAGCGCTTATTTATTAAATTTCCTGCTGTACCATACATTTTTTTTTGGTTCAACACCAAAAACAGGCTGTGAAAATTTTTCTTGTAATTCCCCCCCCCCCCAGTGCGTGTAAAACTGTTTACTCCCAAAAAAAAAAGAAATACAGGCGTGTGTTGATATTTTTTTTTTTTCTTCTGCATTTTATCATATTCATCACAATTCAAAATAAACTATTTATTAACAAACCAAACATCAATAATATAGAAAATTTGTATTTTTTTGGTTATATCCTTTTTTTTTTTTGGTGAATATATAACACAAATACTGAAGCTGACATTACTATTTGTTTAATACATAACCACTGTCTGCACATCAATTTCATTTCATTAGAATTCTAAATAATACATATTAAAATTTGTTATATTTTTTTTAGATTAAATCTTTTTTGATAAGTGACACTTTCCGAATACAGTTTATATAAACAAGTACTACTTTTAGAAGCAGCTATACTTAACCAAAGAAGTCTTATTATTGCTACCGAAAAAAAAAAACAAAAGATTCCACTTAATAACAACACAGGCTTTATACAAATAAATTTCACATTATTCCTGAAATATCAAGTATTGTTTAAATCCCAAAATTTAATCAAAACATAAAATCCCTTTTATTATAAACAAAGAAAACATGAGTTCTGACTTAAAAGACGCTGCCTTTGAGAACCCGGAACTATACGGTCTTAGAAGATCCTCTAGAAAACCTGCTCCTTCCTACAACTTTTCTGATTCAGATAGCGATGATGTAGTTGTCAAACGTAAATCTAAAAAACAGCAAAACGATGATTTTGTTGTTGATGATTACGAGGAGGACAATGATGACGACTATGACGAGGACTACGAACCTAAGAGCCGTTCAAGCAGGAACAGAGGTCGTGGTGCCCAAACAGATGATGTATTGCCAACCAGATTTTCGAATAGAGGCAGAACAGTTGTAAATTATGCCGAAGCCAACAACAACATCATCGACTCAGACGAGGAAATACAACCAAAGACCAGAAGAGCTCCAAAGAAGAATACAAGAAACACCACAATGGCTGCTAACCCACCGCCTGTGAGAAAACTAAAACTTAAATCAAAGAAACCAACAAAGAGTAAATCCAAATACTACTCTGAATCTGAATCTTCTGAGGATGCTGAAGAAAGCGAGGAAGATGAATTTGACCAACAGTTTTTAATGAGCGAAGATGAACTTGACAATTATGAAGAACCTTTGGAGGATCCTAGAAACATTATAGATTTGATCATCGACAACAGATTGATTCCTGAGTATACTGAAAACGACTTGCCTCAAGAAGTTGGTGAGCTAACTGTACATGAGTGTAAAGAAAAGTACGAATTTTTGATCAAGTGGCAAGGAAAGTCACACCTGCATAACACATGGGAACGTTACAACTTTGGTACATTCCCTATGGCAACCGAAGAAGACTTAAAGAATCTACCTCCTTTAACTTCAACCACTAAAGGGATCAAAAGAGTTGACAACTACTGTAAAAAAGTCTTGATAGAACAATTTGACTTAATCCACAGTCCATACTCCATTGCTGAAGACTTGGAAACCTTGAACCTGAATAACGAAAGAATCAGAGAAGAATGGGAACAGTGTACCCAAGTTGAAAGAATTGTCAATTCCCAAAGAAACGAAGAAACAGGCAAGCTTGAGTACTTGATTAAATGGAGAAGACTTCCATATGATGAATGTACATTTGAAGATGCATCCCTAATAGCCAAGATAGCCAAGAAGGAAGTCTCTTTGTATCAATTGAGAATTAAATCCTCTGTTATCCCAAAGAACTCTGACAAATTCCAAAAAGACCGCAGACCAAAGTTTGAAAAGTTACTGGAACAACCAAAGTACATTGGTGGTAAAGACAATGTTTTGGATCTACAACTAAGAGATTTCCAACTGACAGGTTTGAACTGGATGGCCTTCTTGTGGTCCAAAGATGAAAACGGTATCTTGGCAGATGAAATGGGTTTGGGTAAGACTGTCCAAACAGTTTGTTTCCTATCCTGGTTGATTTACTCCAGAAGACAGTATGGTCCTCATTTGGTTGTTGTTCCATTGTCAACTCTTCATGCTTGGCAAGAAACTTTTGAAAAGTGGTCTCCTGAAGTCAACTTGGTTGTTTACTTAGGTGGTACCAAATCCAGAGATGTTATCAGAGAACACGAATTTTACAATGGTAAAAACTTGAAGTTCAATGTTTTGCTGACAACTTATGAATATATCTTGAAGGATAGAGATGTACTTGGAGGAATATATTGGCAATACTTGGCTGTTGATGAAGCTCACAGATTGAAGAATGATGAATCCTCTTTGTACGAATCTTTATTCAGCTTCAAGGTTGCTAATAAACTGCTGATTACAGGTACACCATTGCAAAACAATATCAAGGAACTGGATGCATTAGTGAATTTCTTAATGCCTGGTAAGTTTACCATTGATCAAGAAATTGACTTTGAAAACCAAGACAAAGAACAAGAAGAGTATATCCAAAATTTGCATCAAAGATTACAGCCGTTCATTTTGAGAAGATTGAAAAAAGATGTTGAAAAGTCTCTTCCAGGTAAAACTGAAAGAATCTTAAGAGTTGAATTGTCTGATATCCAAACTGATTACTACAAGAGTATTTTGACCAAGAACTACACAGCCTTAACAAACTCCACCCATGGTGGTCATATCTCATTGTTGAATATTATGAATGAACTTAGAAAAGTCTCCAACCATCCTTACTTGTTTGAGAATGCCGAAAATGCTGTTTTGAAAACCAGATTCAATAAAGGTGAAAATCTAGAACACTCAAGAGAAAATATTCTTAAAGGTATGGTCATGAGTAGTGGTAAAATGGTATTGCTTGATCAATTATTGACAAAGTTAAAAAAAGATGGCCACAGAGTTTTGATCTTTTCCCAAATGGTTAGAATGTTGGATATCCTTGGTGATTATCTAGCATACAAAAACTTCAAATTCCAAAGACTTGATGGTACTGTTTCCTCCCAAAAGAGAAGAATTGCCATTGACCACTTCAATGCCCCTGATTCCAAGGATGAAGTCTTTTTGTTATCCACAAGAGCAGGTGGTTTGGGTATTAACTTGATGACTGCTGATACTGTTATTATCTTTGATTCTGATTGGAATCCACAAGCTGACTTACAAGCCATGGCAAGAGCCCACAGAATTGGTCAAAAGAACCATGTTATGGTTTACAGATTTGTTTCCAAAGATACAGTTGAAGAAGAAATTTTGGAAAGAGCCAGAAAGAAAATGGTCTTGGAATATGCCATTATTTCTTTAGGTTTGAATAACCAAAAGGCAGAAGCTGATTTGAAAAAAGCCAAAGACCAACCAAACAATGGTGAGTTGGCCAATATTTTGAAGTTTGGTGCTGACAACATGTTCAAAGCCAATGACAATCAAAAGAAATTGGAAGAATTGAACTTAGATGATGTTTTGTCTCATGCCGAAGACCATGTTACAACTCCAGATGTAGGTGAGTCTCACTTGGGTGGTGAAGAGTTTTTGAAACAATTTGAAGTTACTGATGTTAATACCAACTTTGAATGGGATGATATCATCCCTGAAGAAGACTTGAAGCAAATTAAGTTGGATGAAGAAAAGGCCAAGGATGATATGTTTGTTGAAGAACAAATGAGAGTCTTGGCCAGAAGAAAGCAAACATTGGAAAAGATGAGAAACTTCAATGCTGGTGATGAATACGATGAAAACTCAGATGATGAAGGATCTAACAAGAGAGGAAAGAGCTTGAATAATAAGATAGAAGATAAAGATTTGAAGGCTCTTTACAAGGTTCAACAAAAGTACGGGTCATTAGATATAAGATTGATTGAAAAGTTGATGAGTGATACTGAACTGCCAATGAAGAAGACTGCAGGCTGTTACATGGACAAGTACCATGACTTGATCAGAAGAGCTGAATCTGAAATTGCTGAGCAAGAAGAAGAAAGATTGTCTGTTTTGAAAGAATATGAACAAAGAGCCTTGGAATTTAATGAAAAATTAAGCAAAGGTGAAATCAAGGCTGAAGATGTTGATGACAAGAGCAATCCTATTAAGCAGTTGGCAGCCAAAAAAAGAGAAAAGAAGTCTATTGCCTTTGACTTTGGTTGTTTAAAGGCCATCAATGCTGAAACTTTACTAAAAAGACACAACGATATGAGTTTATTAAGAAAAACAATGAATCAAATCAACGGTAACAAGGAATTAAACGATCCTGAATTGTCTTTCCAATTCACAGTTCCATGCAATCAAAAAGTCAGTTGGTCAGTTCCTTGGACAAATGAAGACGATGAAAAGCTATTAGTTGGTTTGTACAAGTACGGATACAACTCATGGTCACAGATAAGAGATGATCCTTTCTTGGACTTGGAAGATAAGCTCTTCACTGATGGAAGATCTCTGAGCAGAAAAGAAGCCAAGAAGGATGGTGACGTTACAAAAGAATCAACTCCAGTTTCAACAAATGAAGAACCAACTCAATCAACCAAGGGTGCTTCTGCCAAGAAGAGTCCCCAACCAGCTCACTTGAATAGAAGAATAGATACTTTATTAGGTCATTTAAGAGATTTATCTGAAGGTACCTATCAAAAGCCATCTGAACAATCTGAACAAAAGAAGACTTCTAAGGAAGGTAATTCTGAAGGACCTAAAAAGAGAAAGCCTGTTTCCCAAAAAGACTCTTCATCTAATAATTCCAAGAAGATGAAGTCCAACTCAGGTACACCAGTTATAACTTCATCTAACAACAAAGAGAAGATCAAGACAGAGATGAACAAGGTCTTGCCATCTTTGGAAAGCTTGAAGAAGAGTTCTGCTGCTAAGGATAAGACTGAAAAGTTGAATATTTTGAAGAAAGAGTTGACCACTGTAGGTAACCATATAGAAGGTTTGTTGAAGGCACACAAAGGAACACTGGGAAATCCTGTTAAAGAAGAATACTGGAAATACGTTGCCACATACTGGCCATCAGCCGTTAAATTTGAGGCTTTAATGGCCATGTACAACAAGCTAAGTAGAAGTGCTAATAAGTAAGTATATACAATTTTTTAAAATAAACGTAATTATTATTTTTTTTTTTTAAAAAAAAAAAAATTGATGATCATCTGAATAAGCCACATTTTTTTTTAAAATTTTAAGCGAGGGAAACACCTCGGGCATTACAAATAGAGGCATTTGAAAATCCAATTTTTTTTTTTTTTGACATCACCTTATAATCTTATCATACAATGATGTTTAATCCTTCTATTTTGAAATGATCAGAACAACCCATGGTTTGGTATCAAATAGATAATTCAAATGCGCATGTTGCCTACATGCTAATTGGGCTATCCTTGGTAACCTATTCTTTATTGTCCTACAGACTTCAAAACTATTTTTTTATCACTGAAAGTGTTTACTCTACCTTATTTGGTATAATTACAGGGTCAAATATTCTTAAATGGGTTAATCCATACAGTTGGGTTGCTGAAAAGAGCATCAATTCCTTGACTTATGAGTTGAGTAGATTGATGTTGTGTATTCAGATTTTCACCACAGCCATTGATACCCCCGAGAGATTCATGAAGTATCATTGGAAAACAATTGCTATGTTGATCATTCCTGTGATGACTTATGGTTGGTTGATTACCGGTGCCTTTATCAAGGTTATCTTCCCAACATTAAACTTTGCAGATGGGTTGTTGGTTGCTGGATGTATAACAGCCACAGATCCTTGTTTATCTGCAAGTATTGTTACCGGTCAGTTTGCTTTGAAAAATGTTCCTAAACATTTAAGACATCTTATTGCTGTTGAAAGTGGTATCAATGATGGTATGGCTTTCCCATTCATCTACCTAGCTTTGGAATTAATTAAGTACAACAACAGAGCAAGATTCACCGAAGAGGTCAGGGTTAGACACATCATCAAAGATTGGCTTGTTGATGTTATCTTGTATAAGATTATCTTTGGTGCAGTATTTGGAACAATTCTAGGTTATCTAGGAAGAACTTTATTCCAATATGTTGTTATTACTGAAGAAGAAGATTTCAACGATGGTAAGACTATTTTGACCCTTGATTTGGAAGACGAAGAAGAAGCTGCACGTCCTAAGAAATCCGCTTGGTTTACACAAGAAGCCCTTATTACAATTTATTTAAGTTTCATTATCTTTTTGATTGGTTGCGCCTCAACATTGGGGATTGATGACCTTTTGGTTGCATTCTTTGCAGGTACAGCATTTGCTTGGACCAGCTGGTACAGTGACCACATTGAAGAATTTAAGTTTATGAGTTCTTTAGATTTCTTGATGAACTGTACTTACTTTGTGTACCTGGGCTCAATCATCCCATTCGATCAGTTCAACAATGCCTTAAATGTAGAGTTTATTACTGATTTAAATATCTGGAGATTGATATTGCTTGGATTAGTGGTTATTTTCGTTAGAAGATTGCCTGTAGTTTGCTTGCTGTATAGACTAATGCCAGACATTAGAAACTTCAAAGAATCCTTATTTGTGGGCCACTTTGGAGCTATTGGTGTTGGTGCCATTTATAGCTGTATGATGGCTCTTGAATTCTTGCATGAAGAAGCAGAGAAGTTGCCTGAAAGTGGTGAAAAGACTCATTACGAAAGACTAATTTACATGTTGTGGCCAATGGTCACTTACATTGTGTTTATTTCCATTTGTGTACACGGTTGTTCTATAGCAGTTTACTCAATGGCTAAGAAGTTTTATCGTAAGATTGGACCAAAGTTTTGATTAACTCCGCTCTGACATTGTTCTCTTTCCCCGAAGGGACATGTTTATTGAAAAAAAAGCACCGCTAACCCCCAAAAATAGTAGTAAATATTTTGTGGTGGACAAAATGTCCTCCGTTTAGTTTTTTGGGATATAATTTCTAGAAACGGCAAAAAGAAGAAAAAAAAACAGAAAAAGAAAAAAAAAAAATTTGTCATCCAAACAGGGAGAAACTTTAATTGTTCACCTTTTTTTTTGTTGCTCACTCTCGATTTTTTTTTGCCACTTTGAGAATTAATGTATCAAAATCATTAATTGTTCAACTTTGAATAATAACAAACTTTTCTATATAAATAAAACCAGATCTTAATAAGTATCATTAATTTTTTAATAAATACATAATTTGAATCTTCGTTTTTTCTTTATATAACAAGTATTTAATTACCAGTTTTTTAAAGTAAACCCAACAAAAAAAACAACAAAAAACCAAAACAACCTAAAATTACATAATGGCTGATATTACTGAAAAGATGAACCAATTAAATGTTAAGGAAACTACCCCAGCTAACGCTGAAATCTACTCCTTACACATCAGTGATTTAGATAAGAGTGTCAATGAATCCAACTTATACGATTTATTCTCTCAATTCGGTGTTGTTGTTTCTATCAAGTTATGTAGAGATGGTGTCACCAAGGAATCTTTATGTCACGCTTACGTTAACTACCCAGAAAACGAATTTGCTGTCAATGCTTTAGAACAATTGAACTTCTCTGAAATCAACGGTAAGCAATGTAGAATCACCTGGGCCATCAAAGACTTGGATGGTGTTAAGAACGGTAACAGTAACGTTTACGTCAAGCACTTGAGTCCAGATGTTGATGATGCTGGTTTCTACGCCATCTTCAAGACCTTTGGTGAAGTCTTATCCTCCAAGATTCAATATGACTCTGAAGGTAAGTCTAAAGGTTTTGGTTTCGTTCAATATAAGGATGCCCAATCTGCTGAAAATGTCATCAGTGCCATGAACGGTGTTGAATTAGAACCAGGTTACGTCTTAAGTGTTTGTGCCCACATGACCAAGGAACAAAGAGATGCCAAGTTACAAGGTATCAAGAACGAATACACCAACGTCTTCTTCAAGAACGTTTCTGCTCAAGGTACTGATGAAGAAATCAAGAAGTTATTCACTGAAAACGGTGAAGTTTCTTCCTTCACTGTTTCCAGAAAGGAAAAGTCTCCAGTTGTTTATGGTTTCTGTAACTTCGTTAAGCACGAAGATGCTGCCAAGGCTGTTGAAGCTTTGAATGAATCTGAATTCAAGGGTTTCAAGATCTTCGTTGGTAGAGCTCAAAAGAACTACGAAAGAAAGGCTGAATTACAAAAGGCTCACCAAGCTGCCATTCAAGAAAGAAACGCCAAGTTCCAAGACTGTAACTTGTTCGTCAAGAACATTCCAAAGTCCTTCAAGGAAGATAAGATCAAGGAATTATTCTCTCCATACGGTGAAATCATTTCTTGTAAGATCTCCACCAGAGGTGAAGACTCTTTAGGTCACGGTTTCGTTTTATTCTCCAAGAAGGAAGAAGCCGCCGCCGCCATTGAAGCCTTGAACGGTACCACCATTGAACAAAAGGACTTATATGTTGGTTTATTCCAAAAGAAGGCTGACAGAAGCAACATGTTGAACAGAGAATTTGAACAAAAGTTCAACAGATTCGGTGGTCCAGGTGTTCCAATGGGTGTTCCAAACTTCCCTCAAGGTATGCCACCACAAATGATGTATCCAAACGTCTACCCAGGTCAAATGCCACCAAATGGTTTCAACCCAATGCCAATGAGAGGTTTCCCAATGCAACAAAGAATGTCTCAATTCCCACCACAATTCAAGCACCAATTAGGTGGTAAGTGGTTCGGTCATGTTCTTGCTGCTGTTGGTGGTTCTGAAGAAAAGGCCAATGAAGTTACTAACATGTTGTTGAACTTGCCAGAAAACAAGTTAACTGCTATGATCAACGATGAAAACGCCTTCAACCAAGAATTGACCGAAGCTGTCAGATCTTTTGAAGGTGCTGCTCCAAGTGCTTAAGTCTGTTTAAAGAAAACATAAACATTTTAGTTTGAACAATTTTTTTCTTAGGTTTAAAATATAAAAAAAAAAAAAAAAAAAAAAAAAAAAAAAAAAAAAAAAAAAAAAAAAAAAAAAAAAAAAAAAAAAAAAAAAAACAGAAAAAATAAAGGTAATTGAAAGAATATGAGAACTTGATAGTTCTTGATGTGTATCAGAATTTAGATATAAGCTTATATATGCATGCGAGAAGACGTGGTTTAGAACATTATAACCTAGTCTTCATTTCGTTTCTTCAGTTAAACAAAAAAAATGAAATAATAAAAAAAAAGTATACTAGACATGAATGTAGTATGTGTTTATACTGCAGTATGATATGACTCAGGAGTTAATTACAGAGCTATGGATTACACATTTTTAAGCTACAAGTTCCATTACGTAGTTATGTTACTTCATTGTTGAGATTTATATCTTCATTTTTTTTTGAATAAAACATATCCCCATGCGATTGAAACGGTTGTATGGAAAAATGGAAGGCTTACACAATCTGACCTCTCTTTTTTTTTCTTACGTCTCTAAAAACCTTTATCTTTTGTGGAGTCATAAATCTCACGTCCTTCTTTTTTTATATATATATTGTATAGAAATCTAACACCAAACACACATCAGGTAAAGAACAACACCTACCGTTATATACTTGTGATACTAACAACAGGATTGAGTTAATTGCAATAACATATACAGAAGTAATACAATATGAGCGCACTACCAAGAAGAATAGTCAAAGAAACAAAAAACCTAATAAAAGACCCTGTCCCTGGGATTACAACAAGCATACCAGATGATGACAACTTGAGATACTTGACTGTGGAGATGGAGGGTCCGGACAACTCTCCTTTTGCTGGAGGTGTTTTCAACTTGGAACTATACCTACCTGAAGAATATCCCATGGAACCACCAAAAATCAGATTCCTAACACCATTGTATCATCCAAACATAGACAAACTAGGCAGAATCTGCTTGGATGTCTTGAAGGACCACTGGTCACCTGCATTCCAAATAAGAACTGTTTTGTTGTCTATCCAACAATTGTTAGGCACACCCAACCCGGATGATCCGTTGTTGAGTGATGTTGCTGACCTATGCAAGAATGATAATGCCAAGTACTGTGAAGTTGCCAAGGAATGGACACAGAAGTATGCAATTCCAACTTCAAAGGAATGATCGTGTAGGTAATAATTTTTTAAGTGTTAATTAGCCGCCATATCGGATATAAGACATTCTTTCATTTTTTGAAACAACCAAAGAAAATGTTATTATTTTATAGCCATGGACTTGATATAAGGATCCAAAATGGTGTGTTATCTATGTATTTATGATTAATATAAAATTTATACCTATTATTTGAAACTTTTGTAAAGGATTATAGCATACGAACATATGTTTAATTATATTGTGACCCATATATAGTTTCAATTCTTTTCTTTTTTTTTATTTTTCCATAGCTTTTACTCCGAACAGAGATGAACAAAATTTAAAAAAAAAAAATGAAATATACTGAAAATTACTTTACAAAGGGTCATTTAATTCAAATAGGATTGTCAACTTTAACCAAACAACATTGATCTTTTCGTTTTTACCAACACCCCTTTTATAATAATGCGGTTCTCAGCTAGCTACTTTGAATTGCCGAAGGTGCTGCCGACAATGAACACAAAACACTATAAAATCAAAATGCTTAACCTGACTTCTAAACAATTAAAGTCTCCACAAATTAGGAAAGGACTCCCGCATCTCTACAAGAGGTTTCTCAGGCTGCAATCATTTATAGACATATCGACATCAACTATAACCAGAAGTAAATTCATAGGTATTTATGCTTTCATAATTAGATCCAGATTCCAAGTAGTATACGCCTACCCAGAAGCAGCTTATATAGAGCTTGTAGGGGATACAGATATGTTCATGAAGCTTCGAAATATCAAAGAAAAGTATGGGATTTTGACAAACAAAGACCGAAAAACGCTAGTTAATAAAGAATTGGATACACTGCTCCTCAACAATTACCTTCACTATAGTATAGATGATTTTGTGGGCTTTTATAATATGCTATTAAAGGACATCATCGAAAACGAGGGCAAATATTTGAATTGGATTTTGACCAAGAACATATCAGTTATAGAAAACCCAAACGATGTTTCCACAGTTAGAAACAATCTACTTTACGGATCCATTTTCAAATTTGATGCTTCGTTTTACATCCAGAGAACAGGAGCCACAGCTGCTTGGAGAGGTATTTTCAAGACAACATACCCATTTTCTGCTGGAATGAAAACCCACTATGAACCTATGGTTATTCAATACAGAAAAAATCTCAATGATCATACTAACATCAAGGCTGATTATAAAAGTATAAGAATGGAATCTATAGTTAATGACAAGAATGCATTCAATACAAATACATACAGTTCTATAGATGTGCTGCCTGGAAAGTTGCAGCAGAGATCAACAATGTTAAACCTTATAGGACTGAAACACAGTTCCCGGAAGGCAAAACAATATGTGGGATCAGTTGAAAATATCCATGACTATGCTTTGTGGTTTCAAATGCTCCACCATGAAATAACTCTTCATAACAGCATTGATATACAAAAAAGATATTTCTCGTATCTCAATTATGATTCCATGTTGTATAAAAAAAAAGAGACTGTTACAACAGAGAATAAAGAACAACCTACAAAAAGATCAAAGAGAAAGAGTGCTAAGAAACTCAAGCTTGAACAAAAGAAACTAGCGGAGATTCAAACCCAAGTTGTAAATAAAAGCGATGATAGTATTAAGCCGATGGTTGAATTTTTGGAAGCAAACAGCAAGAACTTGGATACTATGAAGTATGGTGCTATAAGTTTTACTCATAATGTGCTTACAAGTGAGTATTTCAAAAAGAAGTTTGTTTTGCCGTACATAAGAGATGAATTGAAGTAATGTGGAATTTCCTCTTTCGGAAATGAATAAAGGCGGCTAATGTATCACAACAACAGAAAAAACACAAGAAGATAAAAGATAAATAGGTAGTGTCAGATAATGATTACAAAAAACCTCCCATTATGAAGTCCTCCAAGTATTGGTTGTTAAAAGGCAGTTACCAAAATACAACAAAAAGAAGGTTCATTTCTGGAGTATATGTTGTAATATACAGATGTTGCTTATATCCGTGTCTTTTGGTATGGATCATATTTTTTTACATAATACCCAAAAATAGCATCGGATAAAAGCCACCTAATTTTTTGTAATGTGCACCGTTTTTTTTGAAGAACAGCAAATTGAATAATAATATACCCGCTTATTAGGCAACATTTTTTACTAATTAAAAAAATTTGCTATGTGGGCTTTTTTTTTTATTTATTATTATTTTACTCTTTTTAAGGTTTATTTATATATGTTTTTATTTTTTAAAAAAAAACATAAATTAACTAACATACTTGTTGATAGGTAAAACAAAAACCAATAAAGTATTGCTGTCTTATTACCTAAGAAGAACAACAGATCAAAAAATATAAATCATACAACAACCCCTCTGTTTTATTTCTTTTTGTTGTTTTTGTAAGTTTATTATAATTTCACTAATCTATTAATAACATTACATTTCTTTGCTTAATATTCAATACTGGAAATGTCTAGAAACAACGGCACTACTTCGCCATTTGACGATGATGTAGGAAAAAAACTATATGATATCTCTCTAGACGATGACAGTGACTACAACAGCACCGCCAAAAGAAGCAACAACATGTACAACCTAAGTGGAAACACTGAGCAAAACAGACCAACAGGGTTGTATGCTGACACAAAGATTAATAACCATATTGAGTTCTACTCAGACAACGAAGATGACAACGACAGCTTCACCAGACAAGTACAAACACCAAAGGAACAGCAACATGCTAAATTTGTTGATGAGTTTGAGGATGATAGAAAATTTTTAAAACATGGCGAAGATGACCATGTCAACCAGGGTGTCAAGAGATTGAGATTTGGTACCAGAAGACATAAAGACGGGAAACCAAGAGTAGGCAGAGCCAAGACTCTTAAATGGGCCAAGTCCCACTTCAACAACCCATTTGAAAGCAGTGGTGTAGCTTCTCATGACGATGAAGCCTTCCATGCAGTTGATGAGCTTTCTGGAGAATCCAAAAACAGATCCCATGAAAAGAGAAGTATATTCTTCCATGCTGAGTTGCCTCCACAACTTTTGGATGAAGAAGGTAAACCTAGTGTGATTTACCCAAGAAACAAAATCAGAACCACCAAGTATACCCCTTTGTCATTCATTCCTAAGAACTTGGCTTTCCAATTCAAGAATATTGCCAATGTATACTTCTTGACCATGGTTGTTTTGGGTTTCTTCTCCATATTCGGTGTAACCAATCCTGGTTTATCTGCCACACCTTTGGCTGTTATCATCATCATTACAATGTTCAAGGATGGATTTGAAGATTCCAAAAGAACCATCTTGGATGCCACAGTCAACAATACTCCAACCCACATTCTTATGGGTGTTGAAAACTACAATGTATCTGATGAAAACATATCCGCTTGGAGAAAATTCAAGAAGTTGTGTACCAAAATGACCTTAACGACTTATAGGTTCTGGCACCAAAGATTTACCAAAAAAGGTAAAGCTGAGTTGTTAAGAGAAAAACACAAGAAACAATTAAGACAAATGAACGATGGTTTCCAATACTCTTCTAATGGTAGAGAAAGCATGGCCATCAGACCATCCATGGATGAAATGAACAGAGCCTCAATCCAACTGAATGCTTCTGAACTGGAAAAATTCGGTACCTTGGTTGACCCATCTATCCCAACCATTGATGATCCATCCATAAGATTCAAAAAATGCAATTGGAAGGACATCAAGGTTGGTGATATTATTAGAATCCATGCTGATGATGAAATCCCAGCTGATGTTGTTTTGTTATCCACATCTGATCCAGACGGTGCCTGTTATGTTGAAACCAAGAACTTGGATGGTGAAACCAACTTGAAGGTCAAGCAATCCTTGAAGTGTTCCCACACAATCAGAACATCCAAGGACATTGCCAAGAGTAAGTTCTGGATTGAATCTGAAGGTCCACATCCTAACTTGTATTCTTACCAAGGTACCTTGAAGTGGTACCAAAGAAAGAACTTGTCTGGTAACAACTACTCTGATGAAGAAGATGATTATATCACCAACAACGAATTGAACTCCAATGGTCCAGGTTTGCCTCCAGTCAATGGTTACTACTTGAAACAAGAATCATGTAGTGTCAACAATGTATTGCTAAGAGGATGTACTTTGAGAAATACCAAATGGGCCATGGGTATTGTTGTTTACACAGGTGAAGATACCAAAATCATGTTGAACTCTGGTATTACCCCAACCAAGAAGTCCAGAATTTCCAGGGAATTGAACTGGGCAGTTATCATCAACTTTATGTTTTTGTTTGCCTTGTGTCTTGTCTCTGCTATTTGTAATGGTGTTTATTATGGAGAAACAGGAACTTCAAGAAATTACTTTGAATTTGGATCCATTGGTGGAAACCCATGGAAAAACGGTATCATCTCCTTCTTTGTGGCTGTTATTCTTTTCCAATCTTTGGTTCCTATTTCCTTGTACATCTCTGTTGAAATCATCAAAACAGCCCAGGCTGCCTTTATTCACAATGATATGTTGTTGTATTACCCAAAGTTGGATTACAGATGTACACCAAAGTCATGGAATATTTCTGATGACTTGGGTCAAATTGAATATATTTTTTCTGACAAGACCGGTACCTTGACTCAGAATGTGATGGAGTTCAAGAAGTGTACAATCAATGGTAAGAAGTATGGTAGAGCTTATACTGAAGCCTTACAAGGTTTGAGAAAGAGACAAGGGGTTGATGTTGAAAAGGAAGCCATTGTTGAATTAGACCTGATCCACAAGGATGGACAAGAAATGTTTTCTCTGTTGCCTGATCTTGGTAAAAACTCTCAATTCTTCAAGGATGAAATCACATTCATTGCCAAGGACTTTGTTAAGGATCTTTTGAATGCTTCTGGTGAGTACCAAAAAGACTGTAATGAACATTTCATGTTGGCTTTGGCTTTGTGTCACACTGTGTTGAGTGAACCTAGCAAGACTGTTGAGGGTAAGCTTGATTACAAGGCCCAATCTCCGGATGAAGCTGCCTTGGTTGCCACTGCCAGAGACATGGGATTCACATTCTTGCAAAGAACCAAAACCGGTGTTATTATTGAAGTTCAAGGAGTTGAAAAGGAATTTGAAATTTTGAATATTTTGGAATTCAACTCCACAAGAAAGAGAATGTCCTGTATTATTAAGATCCCAGGTGATGAAAACAACCAACCAAAGGCCTTGTTAATCTGTAAAGGTGCTGATTCTATCATCTACTCCAGATTGTCCAAAAAAGACAACGATCCTGCATTACTAGAAAACACTGCCAAGGACTTGGAAGACTTTGCCACTGAAGGTTTAAGAACTTTGTGTATTGCCCAAAGAGAAATCAATTGGGATACTTACTTAGCCTGGAACAAGAAGAATGAAGAAGCCATGAACTCCTTGAATGACAGAGAAGGTGCTATGGAAAATGTTGCTGAAGAAATCGAAAGAGAATTGGTTTTGTTAGGTGGTACTGCCATTGAAGATAGACTTCAAGACGGTGTTCCTGATTCCATTGCTATTTTGGCTGAGGCTGGTATCAAGCTTTGGGTATTAACTGGTGATAAAGTTGAAACTGCTATTAATATTGGTTTCAGTTGTAACTTGCTTGGTAGCAACATGGAACTATTGGTTATTTCCATTGAAGAAACAGCCACTGATGATCCTGCTGAATATGTTGACAATATGGTCTCCAAGTACTTGAAAGAACACTTTGATATGCTTGGTGACAGAGAAGAACTAGCCCTTGCCATCAAGAACCACGATGTTCCTAAAGGTGAATTCGGTGTTGTTATTGATGGTGCTGCTTTGAAGCTTGTTTTGTCCAATCCAGATACCGCCAGAAAGTTCTTATTATTGTGTAAGAACTGTAAGGCTGTTTTGTGTTGTAGAGTCTCTCCAGCCCAAAAGGCTGCCGTTGTGAAGCTTGTCAAGGAAACCTTGGATGTTATTACCCTAGCCATTGGTGATGGGTCCAATGACGTTGCCATGATCCAATCTGCTGATGTCGGTGTTGGTATTGCTGGTGAAGAAGGTAGACAAGCTGTTATGTGTTCTGATTATGCTATTGGTCAATTTAGATTCTTGACAAGATTGATTTTGGTTCATGGAAGATGGTCTTACAAGAGATTAGCTGAAATGATTCCATGTTTCTTCTACAAGAATGTCATTTTCTCTGTTGCTTTGTTCTGGTACGGTATTTTCAATAACTTTGATGGTTCATACTTGTTCGAATACACCTACTTGACCTTCTATAACTTGGCATTCACCTCTTTACCTGTCATCTTCTTGGGTATTTTGGATCAAGATGTCAGTGATGTAGTATCTTTAATGGTTCCACAACTGTACAGATCAGGTATTTTAAGACAGGAATGGAACATGACCAAATTCTGGTTCTACATGATGGATGGTCTTTACCAATCAGCCATTGCCTTCTTCTTCCCATACATGCTTTTCAGACAAAACGGGTTGGTTAGCAAGACTGGTTTAGGGTTGGCTAGTAGATACTTCGTGGGTGTTCCAGTAACTGCCATTGCTGTTTGTACTTGTAACATATATGTTTTGATGCATCAATACAGATGGGATTGGTTCACTGTTACTTGGGTATTCATCAGTAATATTATCTTCTTTGGATGGACTGGTATTTGGTCCAGTTTCCTAAAGGCTGGTGAGTTCTACAAGGCTGGTTCCAGAGTATTTGGTTCTGGTTCCTTCTGGGCAGTCTTCTTTGTTGGTATGTTGTTCTGTTTGTTGCCAAGATTCTTGATTGATGTTATGAGAAAGATGTTCTTCCCTAAGGATGTTGATATCATCAGAGAGTGTTGGAAAAAAGGGGAATTCAAGATGTACCCTGAAGGATATGACCCAACTGATCCAAACAGAAAGAAAATAGTAAAGTTTATGCCAGACTTGGAAGAAAATAATGAAAGAGAAAGAGATGCTGATTTATTTGAATCAACAAGAGATGGTGGAAATGCTAGAAAGAGCTCCACAAATACCATCAAGTCTCACTTCAAACACTTGAGTGAAAGCATGCCTATAATCAATGGAAGACAGTCATCAGTGGTTTCTAATCCTGTTTTGGAAAAAGGAAACAACTTCAGTAGCTTGCACAAAGATAGTATACAACTAGATGACTTTTAAAGTTTAAATAATAATAATATTCTGTAATTATATATACACTTTTTTTTTTTAAAAAATAAATAAATATTTTTTATTCTTGTAAGATAGTGGAGTTGGCATTGATCCATTCTATAAAATCTTCTATTTTAGGGTCATCATTGCTGAGGTCAAGCTCTTTCTCAAAATAGTATACCCATTGTAATCTTGTGACTTCAGTCATCCAAACACCTGGTTTTCTGTTTAAATGCTGTAAGATCATTTTACCGTTCCATATCAACTTCAAGTTATTTTTGTTCCACATTTCGTCCAAATTATCATCTTCATTGATGATTATGTGGTTTTCCTTCAAATTCTTGACAAATTCTGTGTAATGCTCAGGATAAAAGACGTGCATGATCATCTTGAAAGTATTGTATACTTGATGGTCGGTGATGTTTTCTTTTACAAACAAACACAACTCAGCTCTGGTCTCAAACTCAGCTTCGGCATATGAATCACCAACTTGGAAGTTCATGTTTCTCTTTGTAATCAAATCAAGTAACTCATTCAAAGCTATAATTTGTCTTGTTTTTTGCTTGGTAATCCCATTGGCCAATAAAGCCAGTTCGATATCCTTTTTGATCAAGGACAGATTCTTTTCTTCAGTTTCCTTAAAGTATTGCAATCTTGGATCAAGTAACGGGAACATCAAAAGACCATGGATGACTGTGGTCATATCTACACCATAATCAATTAACTTTTCTTGTTTTTCTATAGTATCAACAACAAACTTAATTTGTTTATTCAAATCAGATTCAAAATAGTCTAATGTTCTTTTATGCAATATGATTTTATCAGCCAACATCACCTTCCTTTGGCTCTTTGGGGTTAATTTATCTTTAGCTAGCTTTTTCATTTCATCTTCATATGAGTGCTTATTATTTGAATACAAAAATCTTTCAAAGGAAAAGTGTTCCAGATCTTTGAGGAAGTTTTTACATATGGTGATATCATTTGTATTCAAGATCTTGTTCACTTCAATAGCAACTCTTTCTCTGGATACTTTTTTGTATACATAATCAACAAGAACATTGTGGTTCTGTTTAAAGCACTCAATTAAATCAGGGTGATACTGGAAATCAAGTTTGTTTTTAAATCTCATTAATCTGAAGATTCTCAAAGGATCATCAGTGAAAGTCTTCATTGGTTCCAGTGGTGTTCTTATGATACCATTTTGTAGATCAACAAGACCCTTTTCAGACAAGTCCTCAAGGTATCCAGTGTTGATGTTATAAAACAGAGAGTTGATTGTGCAGTCTCTTCTCAAACAATCATCCAAGGGAGTTCCAACTTCAATAATGGGGATTCTGTTATTTTCATTTGTATAAACTTCTTTTCTTAAGGATACAAAGTCAATGGATTGTTCAAAGATGCTTGCAATGGCAGTTTCCAAGTGTTTACTCTTTTCAGGATTCACCTTGGTGGCGTGGATGTTGGTATTGAAGATATCATTATAAACAAATTGTGTATTATGGATTGAATTGAATACATCTATTTGTAAGTTGTCGTATGTATTGTAGAAATCAACTAGATTTTGTAAGAACAACTGACCACTAACGTTTTTGTTTTCAATTGCAATATCAATGTCATTTGAGGGAATGTCAAGAATCTTATCTCTTACCCAACCACCAGCAATTCTACAAACAATGATATCATTTGGGTTTTCTTGGTTGTGATGAGTTAGATACAAGTTTATAAGGTTGATGAAGTTGTATTCAAAGTTTGTAAAGTTTAAGGTCTTGGTGGCATTTGGAGTGGCCATGGTTAAATTTCTTATGATGTTTATGTTTGAAGTATTGATGATCTTTTTCATCATTATTGATGTGTTAGTTACTTGGGATTATATAAGATTTATACAGTTAAAAAAGAAAGAAAAAAAGTAATAAAATATTAAAAAAATGGATGTGTGTAATAATATTTTTTGTATATTTTTTCACGTGTTTTTCTCTCTTATATCCTATATCCGATATTGTTACTTTTACCCCAGCATATTCTCTTTCCCATTACAGACATGTGCTCATATTACTGCATTTGGACACATTTTTAAAAAAAATAAAAAAGAAATAAAAAAAAAAAAAATCACCATATTAGTAGTTTTTTTTGTCCCCTCTTTTTACCAATCCTTCAAAAAAAATTAAATTAAATTTAAAAAGAAAAAAAAATTTTCCCTAATCAGCCATCTTTATAATTTTCTGTTTTTTTTTCCCCTTTGAAAAAATTCAGCAGTTACAAAAAGACGTAAATAAAGGGAATTAAAAAAAAAAAAAAAAACATGGGGAGGATGGATTTTCAAAAAAATAAATAATTCAAAATTTTACTCTGGCCCCTTTGAAAATATTAACAATGAAAAACTTATTTACAAAAAAATAATCCCAATATAACACACATTCCATTTATACAAGTTATTCAAACTAAGTGTCAAAATAACAAGGTCTGTTTCCTAAAATATTATAAAAAATTAATTTTTAAATTCAAAAAAAAAATAAATAACACCCCTTAATTGAACAACAAAAACAAAAATTACTTTTTACCAAAACTAATATTTTTTTTGATTTAAGCTCCCCATAAAAACACACACACTATTATCTAATTGTATGTTTTATAACAACTAAAGAATGCCCAACGATAAAAAAAATATGAAACCTTCAAAAAAGTCTTTGGAGAATATCATTCCTGCCTTGGATATGTTGCAGAATGACAACAACTTTGATGAACAAATGTTGTTGGCAAATACTCTAACTTCTTTGTCCAGAGGATCTTCTCCTGTTTCACACAACCAAAGAAACTCAAACAGCCCCTTAAATGGCCTATTAAACAACAAACCTGCTAATAATGAAAAGTTCAATTCACCCCTGCAGTCTATAAGCACATTGTCTGCTGCTGCAATGATCAGCAATGCAAACAACATTTCCCTAACTCAAGGTCATAGAAACAACAGCGTAATGTCAACCACCTCTTCAGTGGCTTCAAACAACTCAATGTTGTTTCCTCCTCCTTCTCCAAATCTTTTGTTTTTTAACCCATCAATCAAAGATAACTTTTCTCAAAATAATGGTAGTATTCCTGGACCTCTGGGAAATGTCTTTCCTACAAGTTTTAATACACATAAAAAAGATGAAATCAAAAAAATGCCTGTCCAAAACACCACACAAATGTTGTCTATGAACAACCCTGTTAGTTCAACAGTAAGCACTCCTATCCATTCCAATCTCTTTTTCAGCAAAAACTTGTCTGCTGATACTCCTCCATTAGGGACTTTGCACAACATCAAGTACTCTAATATCAACAAAAAAGGTGAAAAGCCCAATAAGGTTAACAAAGCTCAACACATTGTTGCAAATGATTTTATCAATGACTCTATCAAGACCCCAACAGTGACCTCTCATTCCAAGAATAAAAAAAACAATTACTATCAAAATTTTAATAACAACATAGCACAATTGCCTGGATCAGGAATATCATACTCCCCCGGGGTTCAGCCAAACAACTCCTTTTACAACAACCCTTCTGTGTTGACAAACAACTTGTATAGTCTTTCGGGCCCTCAAAGCAATTCGAATTTGACATTCAATTCCTTAATGGGCACCAGCAATGTTGACAACAACTTCTTTTTGAGTGCGGACTCTCCTTTGCCTAATTTAAACACCAACAACAGCACTGGTGGATCAAACACATTGGCTACAAATACATCATACACTGGAATCAATACTCTCCTTCACCAAAACCCACAGTTGTTTATGAACTCCAACATGGGCAGACCAAGATCTCCACGCCAAGTGAATTTGAAGTTGAATACCAACACACACGAACCAATCAAGTTTGAGTCTTTGACCCCAACAATGGAGTTGTCTCCTGATATCGAGCATGACATAATAAGCAATATGAAACGGAAACATGACGATACACCTGAAAGGGCCTTGAAGAAACAAAAACTTGATCAAAACAAACACAAAAACGGTGTCAAGAAGAGAAAGAAAAAGAAAAACATTGATGACTTTTCCTACATGACTCAGCCATCAACCGGAATTGCTTACAAGATAAGATTGCGTGACTTGATCAAGGAACTTGAACCGAGTGAAGATGATGTTCTTGAAGAGGACCACACCATCCAGCCAGAGGAAATCATCCAAGACATGAAGGGCAACAAGAAGTACAGATGCATGCATTGCAGCAAGTTCTTCCAGTCCGGCCACCACTTGACAAGACACAAGACCTCGGTGCACTCAATGATCAAGCTCTTTGAGTGTTTGAGGTGCGGAAAGCAGTTCAAGAGAAAGGACCATGCCTGGCAGCACGTGTGCAAGAAGCTATCATGTCCGTTCCTCGAAAATGCCGAGGAGGACTTGTTCTACAAGGGTGTGATATGCGAAGACGGCGATGTTGAATCTGATTGAGAAGAAGTAAAAAATAAAACGATATTATATAAAATCATGTAACAATAATAACATATTAAAAAACACACACTCAATATATATACTTTTATGGGTTTATATTTGAGATGAGTTTTTGGAGAGCTGCGATTTCCTCCTTTGTGCCTCTGTCTCGTCCAAATGTCACCAAGTCCTTGTTTTCCAGGATATGCAAGAAATCGCTTTCCAATCCAGGGAAGCTGATCATGCCGTCGTTGGAATCGTCTTCGTACTGTTTGACACGCATCAATCTGGATGTGTGTTCCAGTTTCTTGGCCATTTGTTCTCCATCCTGCAGGATATCATTGCTGATCCCACACATACGTGCAACTGTCAGCCCCATACTGCTTTCGCTGATCCCATTGACACACTTGTACAAAAACACCATGTTGCCATTGTCATCAATAACATAGTCCATTTTTTTGAAGTTTGTGTTGTTCTCGTCAAAGGACTTGTATAGACCATTGTAGTGTGTGGCCAAGTATCCAAGACACTTTGATTTCGTTAGGAGTTCGTAGATGACACCCTCACACAAAGCGAACCCATCTTTGGAGGACCCACCACGACCTAATTCATCAATGATCACAAAAGTTGTTTTGTCAACGTTCTTCAACAGTTCATGAACATCCTCGATTTCCATCAGGTAGGTGGACTTCGCTTGCAGGAGGTTGTCATTGGAGCCCAATCTGGTCAGGATCTGGCTGAATGGCGTGAACACAGCGCGGGTGCAAGGGACGTACATCCCCAGTTGCCCCATGATCACAGCAATACTGGCCATACGAAGGACAGTGGACTTTCCGGAGCTGTTTGATCCAGTCAGGATAGTCATCTTCTTTTCGTCATTGCTGTTTAAGCGGATGTCATTCGGGATGAAAGCCTTCTGGGTTGCTGTGGTGTAAGGGTGTCTTAGTTCCTCAAAGTCAATGAAGTTCTCACCAGCAAACTCAATTGTTGGTTTACAACGTGGATAACCAAGGTTTTTGGAAGATACAGATAGAGAATATAGACAGTCGATTGTTGATATGCAGTCAATAATTGATGTCCACAATTGTTCATTTTCCAAAAACTTCAAGTACAAAGTCTTGATGATTTTCTTCTGGCATTCCTTTTGAAGCTCCTTCAGCTCAAGCATTCTGTTGGCTAGCTTCTGCAGCTCAGGGGAGTAGTATCTCTTGCATTGTTTAGTAGCAGAGGTTTGTGTCCACTCCTTTGGGATCTTCTTGGTGATTTCTATCGGACACTCAAGAGTCAAAATTTCCTTTCCTTGGTCCTTGTAGCATATCTTACGGTTGTTGAATCTTCCTTGGTACTCCTTCAACAAGTTATCCAAAGTTACAGTCAAGTCAACAACTTGCTGGTTCAAGTCATCGTACTCTTCGTCAATGCCCGCGTCTATCTCAAGCTTGAATACTTGGTTGTCTGTAGCTACTCTTTGGTACTTGTATTGAGACTCCCATTCCTTCAAAACAGTAATCAACTCATCAATGTTCACTTGTTTGATCTTTTGGAAGAACAAGTTGTTGCCGTCACAATCTTCAATTGAAGCCTTTAGTAACATCAATAACTCCTTGATACTTTCAAACTTCATAACAACGTTTTCATGGAAAACATTGAATGGCAGGTTTCGCTTAACAAGCAATCTTCCAAACAATCTCTCCAAGTCAGGTATCTTTCTGAAACAATCGTGGATCATGCTCAAGCAATCATTGGATCCTTCATCAAGCAAGAATTCTATGGCGTCCTGTCTCATTCTGATATCAGCAGGCTGGTAAAGAGGCTTAAGTAACCACTTCTTTAGTAATCTTTCACCCATACCAGTTTGTGTGTAATTGATCAACGAAAATAAGGTAGCCCCTTTAGTCTTGGTTTGAATAGTTGATTTTAACAACTCCAAATTTCTCAATGTATCACTCTCCAGTTTCATATACGTAGCCTTTGTGTCCTTGTCCTCAGCAAAGAACTCAGAGAAGGTAACGTCTGCAGGGACTTTAATTTTCAAGTACTCCAAGTACGCTAACAACAACCCTCTGCTGTCTTGCTCACCAACAACATCCATCTTTGTCCACTGAGCTTGTTTAGCATAAAACTTCAGAATACGATCAATCTTTTCGTCAAACTCCTCAGTTTCGTGCAATACAAGTTCCTTGGGGTTGGATCTCAACAGGAAAGTCTCAAGTTCCTTGCAGTTGTGAATCTCCTGGTGGTAGTACTTGTTGATGGACAGATCAACCATGTGGCAAGAGAAAGTCTCATTCCCGGTTTGGGTCAGTGCCAGAATATAGTTATCCAAAGAATCATCAATCTGGTCCATGGATGCCTTTGTGAAAATACACTCCAATTCTCTCTGAACAACCTTGTTCTTGCTATTAGCCTTGATGTTCTTCAAAAGCAAAGACTCCATCTGCTCAACTTTTCCGACCTTGTACCCATTGCTCACAAACTGGTTGATCCAGTAATCTAGAGACATCTCAGGGATCCCACCCATCAGCATCCCTGCTCTCCCCTTAGAGTTGGCAGCTGAGTTGATAAGAGAGTTGGAGTTGGACTGACCGGCAATTTTCCAGTCAAAGATCTTGTTGGCCAAGATGGCATCGTTTTCATAAACCTCGTAGAATTTACCCTTCTTGAACAGCAAAACAACATCCATGAGGTCCTTCTTAATTTCCCAGTATTGCTTTTCAAAGTCTGTGAATTTGTTGAAGGAGATTGCTGGGATGTGCACTTTTTTGTCCCCTGGAGTGTAGTTCTTCAAGAAGTCGTACTTCTCCGGAATCACCATTTGGTTCATAGCAGGTGGAGCAATGGCCTTTGGTTCAGGAATGCTTGTTGGTTCTTTGAAAACTTGTTTTCTGATCTTCTTTGGTGCTTCAAAGCTGGGTTCTGGTTCCAAAACTTCTTTTTCTGTCTTTTGTGGAGATTCATCCTCAACTACAAGCTTTCTCTTGACTCTTGTGGTAACAACCTCCTCCTCATCTTCGCTGACTGGGTTCTTGTGGTCTTCCTGTTCAGATGAAACAACTGTGGTGTTTGTGCTTAGCACTTGGCTTTGTTCTGGTTCAGAGACAGGTTCTTGGGTAGTTGATGGGGCCTTCTTCTTGCTGAAAAAGGCCATCAAAGTTCTTTGTTTCTTAGGTCCCATGGTATATGGTGTTTGTTTGTTTTGGTGATCAACTAAAAGTGTATTCTAATAAGAAAAAATAAAAAAAAATTGGTGATTTTTCATATGGCGTGTAATGTTTTTTTAACGCGTCATTTTGAAAACACCAAAAAAAAAAAAAAAAGAGTTTAAGAAAATATGCGTTAAAACAGAGTATTATGGTAAACGGATGTAACAACAACAGAATATATAGACATTGTCAACATAATCTAAATATTTTAATATTAGTAAATATTATGGGTTTACTTATAAGTGTTTATATGTGATTGTTCATATTAACATGGTGTATTATCGGATTTAAGAACATATTATAGATTTATTTCGTTTACCCGCACAATATTCCCATTTTTCCTTTCTTTTTTTTTTTTACCTTTCCCAAAAAAAAATATACATGATGAATTAAACACACACAATATATTTTCAGATCTAATCAAACACCATACATCATCACCACAATGCTTTTCAACATTGATGAGGTTCCTATCCTCTTTCCATACGACAAAGTATACCCTGAACAGTATGAGTATATGAGAGATATCAAAAGAGTTCTTGACAACTCTGATGTCAACGGTAACATCCAACTGAACCATGGCCCAAATGCCGCCTCCAACTCATGTATTCTGGAAATGCCTTCAGGTACAGGTAAAACTGTATCTTTGCTGTCAATTACCATAGCCTATCAAAGATATCACTACAAGCTAACTGGTATCAAGAAGAAAATCATTTACTGTTCCAGAACAATGTCCGAAATCGAAAAGACCTTGTTGGAATTAGAAAACTTGATTGAATATAGAAACAAAATGCTTCCTCCAGGCGAACCTGAAGAAGATATTCTTGGTTTAGGGCTGACAAGTAGAAAAAACTTGTGTATCAATGAAGAAGTCAACTCAACCAAATCAGGTAAGTTAGTTGATGAAAAGTGTAGACTAAAGACCAACGGTGAATTGAAAAAGACCTTGTTGGATGAAGCTGAAAGCAAAAAAACCAGTAATTCTTTATGTGAATTCCATGAAAACATGTATCAATATGATGTCCATGACTATATCCCAAAAGGTGTTTACTCATTTGAAAAATTGATCAATGTCTGTAAAGAGAAAAAAATATGTCCTTATTTCACAAGTAGAAGAATGATCGAGCAATGTGATATTATCATTTATTCTTACCATTATTTGCTAGATCCAAAGATTAATGCCAGAGTCAATAACATGTTGAATTTGGAGGATACTGCTAATACTATAGTCATTTTTGATGAAGCGCACAACATTGATAACGTTTGTATTGAATCTCTATCTATAGATTTAAACAATGATATTTTAAAAAGAGGTAACAAGTCATGTAACCTTTTACTTAAAAAGATTGACAACATGAGACAAGTTGATGCAGAAAGATTAGAATCGGAATACAATAATCTTCTTCAGGGATTAAACTCTACAACTACACAAAATGCCACTGAAGAAGACGATGTGGTGCCAAATCCTGTTTTGTCCACTGAAATATTGAGAGAAAACGTACCTGGTAATATTAGAAAGGCAGAACACTTTGTTCGTTTTTTGAAGAGATTTATTGAATACTTGAGAACAAGATTAAAAGTTATGCATGTTATTTCAGAAACACCTATTTCATTCTTAAAGCATTGTAGACAATTGACTTATATTGAACAAAAACCATTGCAGTTCTGTGTTGATAGATTGGCTTTATTGTTGAGAACTTTGAATATTCAAGACAATAACCATTCTGCTATTGAGGATATCCAATGTTTGAAGGATATTGTGTCATTCGCTACATTGGTTTCAACATATGATACAGGTGAGTTCCAACTTATTATAGAGCCTTTTGAGTTGGAAAATCAACAAAATATTCCTAACCCTATATTGCATTTCATTTGCTTAGACCCAAGTATTACCATGAAACCTGTGTTTGAAAAGTTCCATACTATTATTATTACTTCAGGTACCATTTCGCCATTGGATATGTATCCAAAGATTCTGAAGTTTGACCCTATTCTATCCAAGTCATACAAAATGTCCTTACCAAGACAAACATTCTTACCATTGGTCATATCCAAATCAACAGATCAACAACCATTGACCACAAGATTTGAAATAAGAAATGACCCTACAATTGTAAGAAATTATGGTGATATTCTAGTAAGATTGTCGCAAACAATTCCTGATGGTTTGATTGTTTTCTTCCCATCATACCTTCACATGGAAAACTTAATCACCAAATGGCAACAACAAGGTGTTTTAGACAAAATATGGCCACACAAGATTATTTTGACTGAAACACCAGACGCCCAGGAATCCTCTGTTGCTCTAGAAATCTTCAAAAAAGCATGTGACAACGGTAAAGGAGCCTTGTTGTTTGCAGTTGCCAGAGGTAAAGTCTCCGAAGGTATTGATTTCAGTAATCACTATGCTCGTGCTGTAATTCTGATTGGTATCCCTTTCCAATACACAGAAAGTAAGATTTTGAAGGCTAGATTGGAGTACTTGAGAAACAACCATTTAATCAGAGAAAACGATTGGCTGTCATTCGATGCTATGAGACATGCTTCCCAATGTCTGGGTAGAGTTATTAGAGGTAAGCTGGATTACGGTGTTATGATCTTGTGTGATCGTAGATTCACCAAAAGAGTTGGTCAATTGCCAGCTTGGATCAGACAAGGTATGGAGGCTTGCAACTCTGAACAAGATGTTGATTTGGAAGTTGGTCTGAACAGATGTAAAGCCTTTTTGAAGAGCATGGCTCAAAAGGAAGTCAAGACTAATACCAAAGATTTAAGTGTTTGGGATGAAAAGGATGTTAAAGCTTTCCAAGCTGAAAACGAAAAACCTCTTGATTATTCAAAAGAAGGTGGATTTTTAATGCAATAAAAGAAAGTTATGTATATATTTTTTTCAATTGTCTTTCCGTTATGAAACTATCATTTATCAATTCTACTAATATTGTTTCATCTGTTGGAAGTTTTGACTTATTGACCTTTAAGCTTTGTTCTCCTTGGTTGATTATCTCAGCGTGATAAATATCTTCTTCTCTTTCGGTATAGAATATACAATAGTAATCACCTGTGTAGTTTATACCGTCTTCTTCTGTAGCTGATACAAAATCGGATATCTCAATGATATAGTCATCATCTGAATTCAAGGAAATATCCTTTATAGTAGCCAATGGGAACTTGGCAAAGAAATCATCGACATCTTCATCTTCCTCATCGTTCACCTTACCTTGTAGATCGTTTCTGATAATATTCTCAACTGTTGTAACTCCTTCTGACTCTAACTGAATAATTTTATCTTCATCAATGTACGGAATCTGTTTCAAAGAATCTGAAACATTAAACTCCTTTTTGAATGTTCCAATCTCTAAATGTAAACCTTTGGCTAAATTACATACACCCTTCAATACACTGAATTTAATTCTCTGTTGCTGTTCATTTTGAATCAATACAACTAAGAATTTGAATATTTTAAAAGAAAGTGTTAATAAATTCTTATAAACAGCCTTGGCATCTAGTTGCAAAGTCAATGGCAATACACTGCTATCAATGTCAAACAATAAGAAATACAATAGCCCAAATATTTTGAAACTCAGTGGCGGCATTTTGTCTCTATATTGCTTCAATGCTTGGAAACTACCAAGATGTCTTTGTGCTTGTTGGAAACTATCTTGGTAGCAAATACTCAAATCTTTTTCCAATGATGGCAAGCTTGTTAATAATTGCAGAAGCTGGATATCTGACTTGATTGCAAAGAAGTTTTCCTTTAGAAGTTGCAAGTCATCAAAGCTTAGACCGTATTTGTAAACACCATCAGCTGCACCATTAAGCTGGAAGCTATCTTCCTCTTCATAACTCAACATTTCCATATCTTCAAGCTCAGATAAAGATTGATTTAGCAAAGCAGTTATAAACTTGGATAGTTTGAAAACACTATTATCACTGACACCATAATATGAAGGATTCTTATGTAGTCTTGAGTTCAAGAAAGTATATGGTAACCATTCCAAGACGTCAGATTTAGATGAAACGACACCAGACTTGATCTCATTAATTAAGGTTTCTGCAAAATGGTAAGGTAAACTACTTTCTACAGAATACTGAGATGATGTTAGTATTTTATGAATTTGGGAATATTCATTGGACATTATTGTCAACTTGGCATCGCGTTCACAGCTTGACAAAATCTTTGTTAGCAAATGTGGCTTGATACTTTGGTTTGTCAAGCTATTATCAGACTCAATAACTTTGACTGTTTTAACAATGAATGCAGCATTGGTCTTGAAAATAAAGAATCCATCTGTTAGGTACAATTTACATGCCCTGAAGAACTTTTTCAAAATCATTTGATCATCTGTGTCCATACTTTCGTAGTAGATAAAAATACCATATGAAAAGTATCTAGCAATCTCTGTGTCTGTAAACATCCCCAAAAGCTCATCACTAACACCACCAATCTTTTCAAAATCAACATTTGTTTTCATGGTTAAACTTTTTTTCAAGACAGATTCAGCAATGTTCAAAGATTCATTTCTGGAAGTTGTGTAAATCACATCAGCCTTTTTCTTAGATTTTGAAGAGGATTGATTGGTTAACAATTTCACTATGGCATGATCTGTCATCAAGTCAACAACATTGGAATTAGTATATTTTAAAAACTCAATTTCAACATTCATTTCTTTAATGAATGAGTCGTTATTGTAGCAGAAACAATTGTCTCTTTCTATACCAATCCATTCCCCAACTTCATAGTAATTACTCAATGGATCAGAAAAACACAAAAATCTTGTCTTTATATCATCAAATTGAGTTTGTAGTAATGACATTCTGGAAATTAATTCCTCGAATAAGTATCCTCTGTCAAGATCATTAGCATCAAAAACAGTTTCAATGTTATCAGCAATAAAGTACCCAATTTCTTTAATATTTGGTAAGTTCTTCCATTCTCTAGTGATCAATTCAAAGTTTTTGAATGAAGATAATGTAATGTGGGATTTATTGAACAAAAATTTGTTGTCAAGATCATCACCAAGCTTGCTTATTTTTAATTCACTGTCATGAGGGTAGTGTTTCTCCAACCAATCGGCAATTTCATTCAAAATAAAGGCATCGTCGTTCACATAAACAATTCTTGATATCCCCTTTTCATAAGCTTTTAAAAATGCCATTTTTGTCAGCATAACCTTGCTCTCCATCATTGTGCTGCAATACAACAAGTTTTCATCTGTTTTAAGAACAATTTGTAAAGCTTCATTTTCAAACAAATTGCAGTGTTTTCTGGTGGAACCTTCAATAAAAGAAACATCATTTTTTACAATATTGCTAAACTCTGGAATGTTCAACTTTTCAACCTCTTTGATAAAAGACTTTTTCTTTTTGGAGTTGAAATCAACTTCAACTTCAGTTGGTTGAGGCAAAGAACTTTCTATTTGCTTGATCTTATTCATAAACATGACAGGTACTTTGTATTCACAATGTAACCACTTTTCAGCTTTGAAAGATACAAACAGATTTGGAGGTAGATTTGCATAAAGCAATTCAATATCAAAAGATAAACTCACTTCATTTTGTAAGTGGTACTTCTTTACTTTGAAATTGGTTTCGTATAAAACCTTATCACCGTTGTAATCATTCAAGAACAAAAAGAAGTTGATATAACTGTAATGAATTTTGTGGTCCCACTTGAAATCTGGAGTAAACAACACATTTATTCTATAAAATGTCTTTGTGATAGTTTGAACTGATACCTTGATATCTGTTAGTCTAGGGAATTTGATCAAAGCTTCATCCAATTGGGACTCAAATTGCTTCAAATGTGGAGCCATTTCATAAAAAGCATCTAAAACATCATCACTATCTTTTTCCAAGATCTGATCCCATTCTATGTTGGATCTTTCAATTTGTTTCAAGACATCAGGTTGTAAATCTAATTGTCTTAAAGGTGTTTCAGTAATCCAACCCCTCTTCTCAACATACAAAAGAATGTTCAAGATCAAATCAGAAACTCTGCTCAATTTGTTCATTTTACTGATTTGGAAAATTGCTTGTATCAATCTTGTGCTATTTTGTTTAATGAAAACCATATCAGCATTCAAAGAAAGCCCATCCATAGGTAATCTGGAAATAAAACTTTGCAGCAAAACGTTCGGCTTGCATCCAATATCATCCAAAGATTCTTTAACTGGAACAGGCAGTTTGCTTAAAAGAATCTTCATTTCGTACTTTTCTTCTGGTCTAACAATCATATTTTCGAATTCCTTTGATCTACTGAATAGACTTAAAATTTCAATTAAAGTCATCTTATCGTTTAAGTTGTTTTGGTATTCGTATACTGATGAACATGGGATGTAGAAATCAGAAGCAATATTAGCCAGTTCAGTTGATGTAAATACATCCTCGTCGTGGAACACCAGCATGTTAGCATTCATCAAAGAATTGATAATTGTATCAGCCAAAGAATTTAAAAACACATCGATATTCAAACCTTCAGTTTTGTAAAGCTTTTTATTCTTCATCATTCTTACAAACCAATAACTTGATTTGGCCCAGGAAATCAAACTGGCTTTGTTAGTAATATTCCCAGAACATATTTCAGCATTTGTCAGATCAATTATCTTATCCATGAATCTTGATTCAATATTTTGTTGATCCATCAACAACGACAAGTAGTGGTTTACACCGTCTTTGTTAGTTATAATGATACCTTCACCAAAGGTATCATATCTGGGTCTACCAGCTCTACCCAACATTTGCAGCATATCCTGGATTGATAACTTGACCAGTTTATTCAAAGCTGGAGAATAAATATCAGTACCTTTGATGACAACTGTATGAGCAGGTAAATTAACACCCCAGGATATAGTCTTTGTGGATACCAAAAGCTTTATAACCCCGTCAGCAAACAAATCTTCAGATTGGGATCTATCGTTTCTCGAAAACCCAGCATGATGTAGTGCAATACCGTTTTTGATCATATTGGCCAGTTGTGCATCATCACAGTTTTCCTTTGCTTCTTTGCTTAAAATATTCTTGATTGATGAATCTTCAGGATTCAAATAGGCCTTCATTTCATCATCCTTCTTCATCTGCTGCAGTAGGTACTGAGCGGTTTTTAAAGTATCTTTTCTGGAATGAACAAATACTATAACTTGGTGATTATTCAATAAACTCTCTTTGACTTTATCATAACAAGCTTTATTGATGTTGATCAATTCCTTGACTGAGGAAAAGCTATTAACCGATATAAACTCTTGCTTCAAAGGACAGGGTCTGAAGTTTGGTGTGAAGAAGAACAATCCAGTTTTGTCAACTTTTAAAAAATCTGCTACATCTTGAAAATTCGGCAAGGTTGCAGACAAGGCTACAATTCTCGATTTATTTTTCAACATTCTCATAGAAATGGCTTCAATAATTGGACCTCTCTCCTCATGAAGCAAATGGACTTCATCTAAAATCATCAGTTCAACTTTTTGTATTAAATTCTGATTGTGGAACTTTCTACTAATGATGTCCCATTTTTCAGGAGTGGATATAATCAAATGGGCATTCTCAAGTTCTCTTCTACTTGTATCGGAATCACCAGTCAACTCAACAACTTTGATACCCAAAACTGATAGTCTTCTTTGGAATTCAAGTACTTGTTCTTGAACCAAGGCTCTCAATGGTGCAATGTATACCATCTTGAAGCTGGTGTCATTGGTATCAATAATTCCCTTTTTCTCATTGGATATGTGTTTAGAAATCGTTTGCAAGGCAGATAACATGGCGATGTTTGTTTTACCGGCACCTGTTGGAGCACATACAAGTACATTTTTGTTGGTGTGAAATACTGTTGGGAATACTTCGGATTGGATTCTATTCAAAGATGATGTCTCCTTGCTAGGAAATACTTTTTGAGACCATTCAGGTAAATCTTTTATTTCAATCAATCTGAAGTTGGTATCGATTTTTTCAGGTGCAGGGATATGTAGTTCAGTATAACCATCTTTTTTGATTTTATATGAGTTTTCCGGTAGCTTAATTTCTTGTTTCTCCATCAATTCAGAGTCATCTAAAGGTAGCTTAAACTTGTTTATATTCAAAAGCTTACTGTTCTTCTTCTGTTTCTTGGCATTGGTGTTTGTGAATTCAGAATCCGATAGCTTTCTTTTTGACAGCTTGTATTCATTTGGTAAAATATGTAGAATACTATCTTCTTTTATTTCATCAATAATGTTTGATTTGTCTTCGTCATTTATACTTCTGTAATATCTTAATCCATAGTATATGATATCTTTATAGTTAAGAAGTTTAGGAATAAGTCTCAATTTTGTTATGTTGATAAAAGAGTGTAGCTTTTTGGCTAAATCATCTGAGTCATTGGATACAAGTATTAATTCAATGATCTTGTTGGAAAGATTTACATTTTTCTCAACTTCATTTGGATCCAGTTTAAATAATGTAGTTATAAACTTGTGTACATTGTCTGTATTAATCTTGTCTATAGTTTCTGGTAGAAAATCAATACTTGAATCATTGGTGTCATTGTCTAGTAATTCATCATCTTCTTCTTCTTTTGGTTCAGCAATATCGATAAATCTATCCTGTATATCTTCATCTATAATATCAACATCAGAAAAATCACCTCTTTCAGTGTCATAATTATCCAATGAAACATGTTTCTTCTTTTTATAATCAGTTATATTATTACAAATTTGATAGAGTCTGTTGTATTTATCAAAGTTTTCTTTATCAGAAGGATCAAAGTAGATATTCAAATCTTGCTCAAGATATTTAAGTTTGTCTATAATTTTATCATTGAGTATAATACTGATGATACTATCGAGAACTGTTTGAGTAGAATTGTTGTCAACAGTATTAAATATGTGATCATTTGTTGTCAAAAAATGTAAAAGAAGTTCGTATATTTGAGTATTGTATTCATCAGAAGGTGAATACATCAAAGAAGAGTGATTTGACATTGATCTATGTTATATATTTGTGGTTTTGATGTACACTTTTTTTTAATTACTGTAGATGACTTTTGTTATTTTTTTTTTTACTGTTTTTTGGAAATTAAAACAAAGCGGTAAATAAGAAAATGAGAAATAAAAAGAAACGTGACTTACACACAACAAATTTACAAGAAAAATAGGAAAATATATGGGAAAATTCACATACACGAAAATATATACCAATTAACTCTTTGAATATCAACCCCATACAACTTATTACATGTCTTTTAGCAGCAATGGTTTGCCGCTTTATATGAAATACCCTCCTGGTACAGTGGATGAATTGTTTCTTCATCCAAAAAAAATAAAAGATGTGAGGCAGATTCTTACAGAAGAATTGTTTGCTACTGACCATAATTTAAATATGCTGATCGTATCTGGTGCTACAGGATCATGCAAAACTACTCTTATAAAGCTCCTTGTAAACGAATATTACAATCAAAATAAATCTTTTTATCAAAAGTTTGATATACAAAATATGAATGAAGACGATCATTTTATTGAATTTGATCCTTTAAACAAATCTATAAACTTTGAGATGTTTTTAGACAACTGTAAAGTATACAAGAAGAACTCTAAAATGATGAAAGTTGTTTTGGTTAAATACCTCCCCAACATTTACACTGATCATATTCATGTTCAATTTTTGAAATCAATCAAAGAATACTTGAATAATGACTACTATAATGAATTTCCTCCATTGATTTTTATAATCAGTGAATGCGATATACCAAAAGATGACAACAAGGATGTTAACGATGATTTTTATACAAAATTTGACATTCAAAACCATTATATCCCAGAGACGATTTTTGACAAGGATATATTGCAAAGTTCAAGAGTCAAGAGAGTAACTGTGAATCCAGTAGCCAAAACATATTTAAAGAAGACTTTAAAAAGAGTGATAGAGAAAGAGCTTAGTCAAAGGAGTTGTTTTAAAAAGGTAAAAATCAGCAGCTTTAATGCCATCATTGATGAACTAAGTGATCTGAAAGATGTTCCATCTGCACTGACACAACTTGAATCCTATTTACAAGCTTTTGAAAACGACATTGACTTTGAT